>PVJC01000634.1:49487-115387 GCA_004026665.1 Murina feae | reverse complement strand
CCTCTTTTAAGTTTTATAGTTTTGTGGGGTGTGCACTGTTAGTCCCCTGTTAAAAACAAGAGGACACTGGGGCACAGAAAGGTTAAGGAAGTTGTTCCAGGCTACACCGCTCGTCTGTAGTAAGACTGAGAATCAAACCCAGTGACTTGTAACGCTCTAAGACATGTTACCTGCACACTTCTTTGCTCTGGAGAGGCTGGCGGACTGAATGAACACAGTCTTGGGAGTTTAGGGAACAGCATTAGAGAATATGACCATTCCTACATAGCATGTCTTGGCTTAAATGAGAAGGAAAACGGACTCTTGGAAGAAAGGACAGAAACTCATTAAGGAGACATATCTTAGACTGAAGGAGGATAGAAAAGCAACTGTAAGTTAATAAAGACTTATCCCTGGCAATGAATCTACCAGTTTTCAGGGAGGGTAACACTGTGGACAGTGAAACAAGACAGTCTAAACTGGTCACTGTTGTTGAAAGGGAGAAAAGGAAGGTATATGGGGAGACACTGCAGTGTTCTTGTCTGCCTTTGTATATGTTTGAAAACCTTCCATAATCAAAAGTTCCCAAAAATTAAACTGACTTAAACAAGTCCATGGACAAAGTGCTGCCCCAGTGCCTCCCAGAAGGGCCCGGCTCTCAGCTGTGCTGCATGCACCGCCCAGCACCCACCTCCCAACAGTTGGCTGGAGTGCACTGTTCTAGTCTCTACGGAGCCTGTCTGCCCTCTTGGCAGCAGGGTGAGTGCCATGATGCAGCTGCTGCTGGCATGCTGAGAGCTGAAAAGGGAGAAATTATCAGGCAAAGCAAGAGCAAGTCACAAAGAGAATGGGAGACAACATTCAAGGACCCCCACCCAGTAACCCTGATCACCAAGTCTCTAGCTTGGCAGCCAGTGGGAGCAGAGGTGGGGGCTGAGTGCTGAGACAGGTGCCTGGCTCCCCTGCAGAAAGCAGCCCCTCTCTTAGACACAAAGTCTTCCAATTTTTTTATTTGCATAACAAAATGGGTCTTTAAAAGGAAGAAAGAGTATGTTAACCACAAAAGAGCTAGAAGAAAAGAATCTATTAACCTTATGGTTAATAGCCAGATTTTAAAAAATTACTTCAAATATTATATTCATAAAACATGTTAATTATTTTTATGAGTAATCCTGCTCACAGAAATGCTGCTATGGTAATGTTCCTGAGTATAATTTCCTTCATAAAATCTAGCTCTAATACCTCTGTTTCAAATGAGCAATTGCCCTTACCTGGTTTAAATATGTGTATACCATGTCAGAATGGCTCTTGCTTAATCATAAGGAGAAAATAAGTTTCCTTATCAATATCATTACAATAAGCAAAATTTATAATTAGCTGTTTTCATGTTTGTATAAAAATCAAATTTTGTTCATCAGTTAACCTGTTACAAAATGGACTGGCCGATTTTATTTGGTTCCTCGCATTCTGTTATCCGTGTCTCAATCCCAAGAGCTTCACAGACACTGTCCCTCCCATAATCTCAGAGGGGCTGTAAAGATTCATGAGGCTGAATCTATGAAATCTCTGAGCTTGGAAAAAGCACATCTTAAGTCTAAAGGGCACATAAAACAGTTTAATGAAGTCACATCTCTGGGGCAGCAGCAGGTTGGTGGCATCCCTGTGCGCCTCACTCTTGGGTGTATAAAGCAAGGAAATGCTGTTTAAGAACAGACAACTTCCTTTTTCCTGGCACAAAAGCCCCAACAACCACCAGGAAATCTGTGAAGGCCGCCAACTCTGCAAACCCACTAACAATTTGGAACCCTCATCTACTTGGCCATATCTGACTAACATATGAACATTTTATTAATAGGAACATCACCTATACTTGGCATCTTTTACAACATCCTGCTTTTTTCTCCTGCATCCTATGCCTTAGACAGAGATAAAATAGTGTCCTATAAAAGCAATTTTTGAAGCATTAAATATAGAAACCAGCCTTAAGACCATAACAGTAATAGAACCTATTAAAACAGTGGTTCTCACCCTTCTGGCCCTTTAAATACAGTTCCTCATGTTGTGACCCACACATAAAATTATTTTCGTTGCTATTTCATAACTGTAATGTTGCTACTGTTATGAATCGTAATGTAAATATCTGATATGCAGGATGGTCTCAGGCGACCCTGTGAAAGGGTCGTTCGACTGCCAAAGGGGTCTCGACCCACAGGTTGAGAACCGCTGTATTAAAAGAACACAAAAGCAGGTATAAAGCACTCATCCACCATACTCAATTGACATGCAAAGATGGTAGCTATATCAAGCATATTTTTAGGAAATGCGTTGTAGTAAGAAGAGCTATGCCTTTAAATTCTAATGTCTATAGATAACAGATATGTTCCTTTGAACAGCAGCCTGAACAGGCAACACTGTCACTTTATCTCCCCAGATAACTATCCTTTCTATTCTGGCTTCAGCTGGTATCTGCTTGCATTACATCAGCTTCTTGATGGGGGAGGGCTGGGGTGCAAATCTGAGTCAGAAGCATCAGGGGACAAGAGGAATAGGTGGTACAGTTAAGGTGGTCCTCGGGCTTATTTTTCCTAAGGAGTTGGTCGCTAATAAATGTCTGGCTAGCCGAGAAAAGCCAGAGGACTTACACCTACGAAAGTCCTGAGCAATAGTCTCCTTTCACTTGTGAGAAATTATGTTGCAATGGTAGACTTTCTGATTTTTCTGCAAACCCTCTCTACCCACAACTGTAGTTTGTATACATAACAAATGCTCACTAGATGGTTATGGCAATGACTCTGTTCCCCTTGTTTCTAAGATACTCTAGGCACCCCAGACTTGATTTTTAAATTGAGGGGTTAGGCCAAAGAAAGGCCCAGAACACTTTACCACCGGTAGAGGTAAACTAGTGGGAAAAAGCTGAATTCATGGAAAACCTATGTGTTCCATGTCACCTGAGCTCTAAATACCAGGATGCTATACATGATTAGCAAACTAAGAGGCTAGGTTAGCAAGTAGAGTCTCCTTATTCCTTTAACTTTCTGATCTGGGACATCATTTCATTTTAAATTTGGCTCATTTTTTTCTTCCCAATGTTGGTTCCCTTTCCTCTTCTTTTCTCCTCAGTATTTCCACCTCTTTGTGCTGCCTGCTTCTCCAGTCTTTCTTTAAAAAGAAAAAGAAAAATAGTTCTGACTTCTTCTTTTCAGAACTCCAGCTGAATGGATGCAAGTGAAGAAGGGGAAGTAAGGGCTGGCACTTGCTTCCGTAATCTGTTCATCTTTCTTGGAAACATGGCTTGACTGAAGCCGGAAAATCTGTACCAGCCAAATGGAGTGGGGAAGAGGGAAGAGAGCATTTTAGGAAAGGAACCAGCAAGAAACAGTGTTCAATGTGGGATCCTGTTTATGCTAGCTTTGAAAAAAACAAAAGGCTATTCCAGTGATTTTCTTTAAAAAAAATTTTTTTTTAAATTAGTTTATAGAAGTTTATGATCCCTCCCATCAGGCTGACCAGAAATCTCATATTTTCCCAGCAGGCCTCCTCCAATCTTCACAGGGTATATTTCACACGTCTCTTCTCTACTCCTACATGACCACTTCCTCCTCGCTGTCAGCAGGTGGGCTTGCCTCCTACTTGACCCATCAGGTGAGGATCTGCTCAACCTGCTCCACACAAAAAACATATCTGCATTTGCACCCATCTGTGCTTCCTTCGCCACACAGGCAAGGTGCCCTCCTCCCTCTCCAACCCCTCGCTGGAGCTCCACATCCACCCTGTCCCCACTCTTCAAGCACACAGTGCATCAGTGAGAAGGCATCTCCTAACTGCTAATCTTTCATATGATCAGTGCCCCAGTTACAGAAAACCCTCTGTGTCTGCATCACCACTGCCATCACACCAGGCTGAGACAGTGGTGGGCACTATCCTTCACTCCTCACTGTGACCATCTGCCTTCGTCTCTGCCCCACTACTGACACTGCTTTGTCTACCGTTACTAACAATCACTTTTTATTTTTATTTTGCTGAACTCGGGTTTTGAAGTGCTAATCTTTTATGACCTCTTTGTCCTGCTTAAAACTGGCAACTGCGTTTTTATTTCTTGGTTTTTGTGTCACTTCTTAGTTTTGTCTCTTTGTGAGGTGATGGTATTCTCTAGGGCCTCGTTTCTGATCCTTTATTCTTTACACACCTACCAGGATGAGCTTATCTATACCCATGGTGCTGGCTGCGCTATCCTCCTCTCCCCAAAAGTAAATGAGTATGTAGATAAATGTGTGTGTGCACCACGCCCCCCCCCCCCAATCTCAAACCCAGATTTATATCTAGAACTCCTCGCCCATATATTCAACTCCTACTGTACATTTTCTTTTTGGATATTCCATAGGAATCAAACTCATCGTGTTCTAAACCTGGTTCTGATCTCCTTCTGAACCCTACCCTCACTTACTGAATGGTCTTCTTTTTTTAATTTTAATATATTTTATTGATTTTTTACAGAGAGGAAGGGAGAGAGATACAGAGTTAGAAACATCGATGAGAGAGAAACATCGATCAGCTGCCTCCTGCACACCTCCTACTGGGGATGTGCCCGCAACCAAGGTGCATGCCCTTGACCGGAATTGAACCTGGGACCTTTCAGTCCTCAGGCCTACGCTCTATCCACTGAGCCAAACTGGTTAGGGCCTGAATGGTCTTCTAATAGTTCCTGTGTTCGTGGAGGGAACCAACACAAACCTAAATTATTGTTGACTTCTCTCCCTGGCATATTCCTTCCTCCATCCATAAATGACTAAGGCCTACTGGTTTTGATGTTCTTAATATCTCGCCAAGTTTCATCTGTCTCTTTGCAAGTCCACTGTCATTCTCTCATTTCAGGCCACTGTAGTCTCCTGCCTTGAATGCTGCATGAGTTTTCTGCATACGGCCTTGCTCCCCCTACACTACTTTCTCCCTCCCTGTCACTCATGGTATCTAAAACACATGCTTTTCCTTGCTTACAACTCCTAGGTGCCTTTGGAGAAAAGAACAAACTCCTTACATAGTACAAAAGGTATGATCTAGCCTTGCTACCCCTCCAGTTTCTCTTATCACCAACCCCTAAACTCTACTCCATCCGCACCAAGCTATTTGCTGCTATCCAAATATGCCAGACTCACTCAATTACTTTTGTCTAAACTAGGACATCTCTCTTCTTTCTCTTTTCTTCTTCTCACCCACTTAAACTTGTGCTTTAGGATATACATCAAGACTCTTCTAGAAAGATTTCCTGAAGTAACTCCTCAAACCTGGGCTGCCTGCCTGTCCATGTGTCCCCAGAACAGCCTGTGCGCAGCTCTCACAGCATGTATCATCCTGGAATAGAGTTCCTTGCACCCTCCTGAAACTATGGGCAGCATAAAGCCTGAGATAAGAGCTTTCTTCTCCATTTCCCTCCCAATCAGAGCAATGCCTGGTTCATAGCAGGTGATTAATACAGGGTTATCCAATTACTAAAATTAAATTTCTTCTTCAACTTTATATTCAAATTTATTCAGAATAAGCTAGGATTCATTATGTTGACCCTGTATTTTTGCATCTGTTTGGTTCATTTCCTAACAAGATTTTACCAACATGGTGAACCGTGGATGGTATTAAATATAGACAGAACTAAAAACTAATTTGAGACCCCAGCGACATCTATTTCCTAAAGAATGAGATGGGTTGTTCTTGACTTGCCAATGAACAACATCACTAATATGTCTTTCAAAGGAAATTTAACAGGTCCCACTACAATGTTGATGAAACTATTGGGGAAATATATTTACCAGAGGTTCACCTTATGTATTCCCATTCCCCTTCATCAATTGTCTTAGTCTGTTCAGGCTAGTACTTAAAAAATTTAATAACACCACCATAGACTGGATGGCTTATATACAACAAAACTTCTTTTCTCAGTTCTGGAGCATGAGAAGCTCAAGAAGTGGTTGCAGCAGACTCAGTGTCTGGTGAGGGCCTGTTCCTGATGCATAGATGGCTCTCTTTTTGCTTTAAGGTCACAGGGCAGAAGGGACCAGGGAGCTCTCCACGGCCTTTTATAAAGACACGAATTCCATCTAGGTGAACTACACTCTCATGACCTAATCACCTCCCCCAAGAGCCCCCACCTCCAAATACCCTCACATTGGGGATTAATTTCAACCTAAGAATGTGGGTGTGGGGCCTCATTCAGTCTATAACATCAGCCCGCCTTACACACTTTTCTCTCCCAGGATCCAGTATTTCTCCACAACTGTGCAGTCCAGTCTGAAGGAGTTGCATTGTAGCCTATGTTTGGGGGCAGGAGTATGGGGAAAGGGTCAGCAACAGGGTGGCAGGACTAGGTATGCATTGCAAGGGGAGAAAAGCCTCAGAGATGAGAACTAAAAAGAGGGTAGGAGAAGGATGATTCAATTTCAGTTCAGCATCTTTCTTCTCTGATTTCCATGGAGTTTTTCTCTAAGCTTGCTGACCTTCTGGCCCCGCCCCTGCTCCTCCCCAAGGAGGCAGACTTATATGGTTGGTGGATGACAGTGCTGGGTCCCCTTTCTAGAAGGGGGAGCTAAACCACCCATAGACCCAAGGCCCGGAGAAAGTCTCTTTCTACCTGGATCAGGGGAGACAAGTAAACACAGTGTGTGCTGTGTTGAGGTAAACCTTCCTCACAGGTAGGGTTAAGTCACATGGGTTAAGTAGGCTATGGAAGTCCATTTTAGCTACTATACTAACCTGCCTCCTCCAACCTGTGCTTATCACTCAGAAGAGAGCCATTTTAGTTCTCGATCTGCTGGCCCTTTGGTCTTATTTCTCCACTAGTGGCCCAGTGCATGGATTCGTGCACAATGAAAGGAAATTAATTAGAAGAAATTAATTAGAAGAAAGATTCATGTAGTAATTACATTACTGCAAAAATTACATGTCAAAATAGTATATATAGTATAGTATAAAATTAACACATGGGCGATTGGCACCAGCAAGAGCTTTATATCTATCGTGCATACACCAGTCAATGTTTATTTTTAAATTGCCAGTGCGTGTCATATGTACCTGCCGATCAGTTGGTTGGTCACTTAGCCTTTTATATATATAGACTAGAGGCCTGGTGAACAAAAATTTGTGCATTCAGGGGTCTCGCAGCCCTGCCTGTGGTCTCTTGGAGTCTGGGACCCCTCAGGGGATGTCCACCTGCTGGCTTAGGCCTGCTCCCCAAGTGATTGGGCCTAAGCTGGCAGTCAGACATCCCTCTAGCAGCCCGGGAGCCCTCGGGGGATGTCCACTTGCCAACAGGGAGCAGGCCTAAGCTGCAGTCGGACATCCTTAGTACTGCTGAGGAGGTGGAAGAGGCTCTCACCACCACCACTGTACTGGCAGCCATCAGCCTGGCTTGTGGATGAGCAGAGCTCCCCCTGTGGGAGTACACTGATCACCAGGAGCAGCTCCTGCATTGAGCATCTGCCCCCTGGTGGTCATAGTGACCAGTCATTCCCAGGGGTTCTTCTGTTAGGGTCAATTTGCATATTATCCTTTTATTATATAGGATATAGGCCTGGGTGGGGGCCAGCTGGTTTAACCTGAAGGGTGTCCTCGATCAGGGTGGGTTTCCCACTGGGGTGCCTGGCAAGCCTAGGTGAAGGGCTGATGGCTGTTTGCAGGCTGACCAATCCCCCCAGCAGGAACCCTTACCCCATGAGGGTGTGGCCATCCTGGGTGAGGGGCTGATGGCAGGCTGGCCAAGGCTCCCAGTGACCCAAGCTCTCAATGAGGCTAGCTGGAAGCAGGTATCTGGGATTTATCTTCTATAATTGAAACTTTGTTGCCTTGAGCAGAGGCCACAGCCCACCAGGGCAGGTGGGAAGCTTGGCTTCCTCCACTGCCGGGGCAACCAAGCCTCCTGATTGCTCCAGCTCCATGGCTGCTGGGCCATCTTGATTGGGTTAATTTGCATATAGTTGCTTTGATTGGCTGGTGGGCGTGGCTTGGGTGTAATGGAGTGACACCAATTTGCATGTTTTTCTTTTATTAGTGTAGATTGGATAAGGATGCAGGTGAGAAAAAAGGAATGACCTTTTTTAGGACACCAAAACCCCACCAGTTTCCAGTTCCGAAAGCAACTCCATTCATATCAAAACACAGACATATTAACCACACCAGAATAAAAACAAAACAAGTCATACAGATGTTAAATGACCTGGAAATTTAAAAATATATCAAACTATTGGCTTTAAAAGCTTACATGTCATAATACTCTATTAAACAACTTAATGGTATGATTTTATGTATTTTATAATTCAGTTAAATCTGTGGGATCAGCAAAGTCCTAACCAGAATCTTGGAAAAATAACAACCAACATTTGTTTCTGAAGTAATTTCACACTTTATTTCATTTGAGACTCACAACCCACTAAATTTGATAGGGAGGCTATTGTTTCTATTCTCATCTTCTGAGGCTCAAAGTTTAGTGATGGTGTAAAGTCACACCATTACTAATTGGCAGAGCCTTGTATTCTGCGTCTCCTCAGTTATAATCCAATGCTGTCCTTCTGGTGTACAGGCTATCATCAAGGCAAATAGTTTTACAGCTTATGTGTTTGGTTGTTGTTTTTTAAGGGCTTAAGTTTAACAATTTCTCTATGGACAGGTGTTATCTGGGCTGGAAGATGAAGGTCCAGAAATTACAGACTGTGCTGCCCCAGAAACTGAGTTTAAAGTAACAGTTCAAGTAAGCATCTCATTACTAGCTTAAATCTACCAGGCTAGATACAATATACAATAGCTTAGAAGACCATAGCATCTGATCACAGCCAAGGTTACACAATGGCTTAAGCTTTTGTGCATGAATTCAAGTTTATTATATACAACACAGTTCTGATGAATTTTAGCCACACTAGAGTCTACTTCCCATTTATACAGCTTTATTTATTTATTTAAAATATCTATTAAACTTCTTCAGAATGCAGTGCAACAAGATCATACATTTCCCAGATAATTTGAAAAGAAAACAATGAAAAATGAACTTGCACACTCCTCAGCATGCTGAATATTAATTTCACTCAAATTACTGTTACAAAATGAAAATTAATCAAGTACATCAACAAACTGCATATACAAAAAGAAAGGAAATGAAATGCTTTCTATTTTTAAAACTGGTAAGAAAATATAAATATATTGTACTCGTGTTTTTATATAATTTGATAAATAGATATCACTTTTATGATACTGAATGAATGGGAATAAACAGCATAGGCTACTTGTAGGAAATACTAAAAGTAAAATATTAAGTGATACCTACATGCTTTTTTTTGGTATGTGCTTTGATAAAATGAACATTTGACAAATTAATAACCTAAATACAAGATATATATTTAATAACAAACATTTTGATATTATAAAAAACAAAAACAATTATTTCAGGTTAAGGTTGTTGTTTTAAGACAGAAAGCTAATTTGCTGCTCTTAATTGATACTGAAGAGTTTATATTTTTCAAAGTTTCCACTATTATTCAAAAAAACATAAATATATAATTTTTTGTATGTACTTAGAATTGTCGTGTTCATAGTGAGAAATAAAAGACTATTATCAGTAGGATCTCACATTCACCCTTCATATCTTTCTAAGGAATTCTTTAAGAAAGGTCTTATTTTCTTTGTAATTTGAATTTAGTGTGTGGAATAGTCCAAACACTTGGAAATACTACAGTTGGTGAATGCACAACTGTACATTTTCATATACAAATGGAAGTGAAAGGAAATGCATCATACCTAATTATGAAGGCAAGCTAATTAAATTCCACTCAGAGGGCACATGAGTAATAGTATTACCCACACTTGCACCACCGAACCCAGAGCTCCACTAGAAAAACAGTGTTTGGAAAACTGAAGAGCTGAGCAGAAAGCTCTGTCACTTGACCTTGGCTCTCATTTGCAAAAAGGTAGTATTTCAAAATAGAAGATGGGGTTGGAAAAGTAAATACAGCTGTGTTTTCTCCACCCAGTGAAAATGAAGGGGCTACTCGGAATGCAGGAGGCTGAGTCCTGTGGTGCACACACAGCAGAGTCCTAGTACTTCATTTATGGCTGACTCGGAAAACTTGTTTTATTGTGGTAAAATATACACAACACAAAATGTAGCATCTTAATCATTTTTAGTGTATAATTCAATGGCACTGAATACATGTACAGTGTTGTGTAATTATCACCACTATCTATCTTTAGCACTTTTTCATCATCCCAAACAGAAACTCTGTACAACTGGAACAACTCTCCATCTATCACACTATCTTTTTACCTCTGTTCATTACACTTTTTGTCAATTTACCTGTTTTAGGTACCTCATATAAATTGAATCATACAATGTTTGTCCTTTAGTGTCTGGCTTATTTCACTTATTATACTATGTTAGAATAATGTTTTCAGTCATCATATATGTTATATCACGTATCAGAATTTCATTCCATTTTAAAGCTGAATAATATTCTGTTATATGTATACTAGAGGCCTGGTGCTCAAAAATTTGTGCACTTGGGGGGGTCCCTAAGCCCTGCCTGTGCCCTCTTGCAGTCTGGAACCCCTCAGGGGATGTCCACCTGCTGGCTTAGGCCCACTCCCCAGAAGATCAAGCCTAAGCTGGCAGTCAGACATCCCTCTGGCAGCCCAGGAGCCCTCAGGGGATGTCCACTTGCCAGTGGGGAGCAGGCCTAAGCTGCAGTCGGACATCCTTAGCGCTGCTGAGGAGGCAGGAGAGGCTCCCACCACCACTGCTGTGCTGGCAGCCAACAGCCTGGCTTATGGCTGAGCAGAGCTCCTCCTGCATTGAGCATCTGCCCCCTGGTGGTCAGTGTGTGTCATAGTGACCAGTCATTCCCAGTGGTTCTGCTGCATATTACCCTTTTTTATATAGGATAGAGGCCTGGTGCACAGGTGGGGCCGGCTGGTTTGCCCTGAAGGGTGTCCTGGATCAGGGTGGGGTTCCCACTAGGGTGCCTGGCCAGCCTGGGTGAGGGGCTGAGGGCCCTTTTCAGGCTGGCCACAGCCCCTTCAGGGTCAGGGAGTCCCGCTGGGGTGCCTGGCCAGCCTGGATAAAGGGCTGATGGCTGTTTGCAGGCTGGCCACTCCCCTCCACCCACCAGTGACCCAAGCTCCCAGCCTCTCCTTTTTTTATGGGATTTATTTATCTTCTATAATTGAAACTTTATAGCCTTAAGCGGAGCCCAGGTCTGGCCAGGGCAGGCGGGAAGCTTGGCTTCCTCCATTGCCAGGGCAACTCAAGACTCCTGCTTGCTCCAGCTCCATGGCTGCCATCTTAGTTGGGTTAATTTGCATACTTGCTCCTGATTGGCTGGTGGGTGTGGCTTGCGCGTAGCAGAGGGATGATTAATTTGCATGTTTCTCTTTTATTATATAGGATATCCTATTTTGTTTATCCATTCATTTATTGATAGACATTTGGGTTGTTTCTACCTTTTGGCTATTGTAGGATAACATTTTTAAGTGAAAAACCTGAAAATAACTCTAAAAGGATTGTTAGGGTTCAATGAATATCGGAATATAGAATATTTAAGTATATGGAGGAAAGGTAGCAATAGCCTAAAGTGAGGGAAATAAACTGTGGTTATTTGAATTATAAATTTGTTTATACACTTAGGCTTTGAAAATCATGATTAAAGTAGGCCTTGCTAACTTAATATTTTATGAATTAAAATGCAAATATAATTGATGGTATTTGAATCCTGCTTAAAACAGTCCCATAATCTCTAAGAGCACCTACCCACACTGGAACTCTGTGCTGTAATTCTTTTGTGTCCATATAAGGATACAAGATGTCATTACCTGCTCTTGTGCAAAGCCTACTCAACAAAATAGAGAGTGAACAATGCTAAAAAATGTTTAAAAATGGAAGGCCACAATCATGTCCAAAAAATCAGGAAGAACATATAAAACTAACATAACTTAATAGATTTAAAAAATTGAAATGCCTCAAGAGAGTGACAAACTTGATGTAAAGGACTTCGGAATTTAAAAATAAAAAAAGTATGATTGAAAAAACGCTTTTACAATAGAAAAGTTGATTAATGTATAATCAATTTTTAAGTCATCCTTTTTCAGGAGAAAGGCAATTATCAGAATATATACTGTAGCACGTCAATTGAAAATTAATCTGTAAGTTTTTCTAGAAAGAGCACCAGATCCAAATCCTGCCTTTATCTCAACCTTGTGGCCTCAAGTAATCATTTAAACCTTTCTGTGTTTCATTATCTCCTCTGAAATATGAGATCACTGGGCCAGATGATTCAGCTCTTAGGGGCCATGATTCCAAGTAGATTGAGACCCCCAAATGGCCTGCACTAAACATTCTTAAGGAAATAGCACCGAAATCAATATAAATAACTCAGAAAGAAAGTATCAACTGATGGGTATACATCTTGAGAAGAAACCCCGAAGGACAGTCCCAAGGTTATGAAAAGGATTGCGATCACTGAGGAATACCTAACTTCACACTGTTCTTGATTACGATAAACATGCAGACAGGTGCCAATTTTCCAACAAGTTGGAAAATCACTTATAATAAGTGGCCTAAAAATCACTTATAATAAGATCCCAGAATGTATTTTCTCAGGCTGAAGAGTCCACAATAGAGATGAAGTCCTATATATCTGCATATATAGTTGTAGGAAAATTATTTTAATTAGTGTTACAATCATAATAATAAATTAAACTATTAAAATTATCTGGAATGTCAGTACTTGAAAAAGCAAATTTAGTTGTAGGAGCTGAACTTGGGTAGAGAACACCAAAGGTGCTACATACTTTGAAGATTGCTGGCCGAGGTCTGTAGTGGCTTACTAGTATTTTCATTAGAAATCTCTTGGAAATTTGAAGAGTTGCGTTCTTCGGGATTTTTTGTTTAATATCACAAATAGTAAGGTGGCAAAGTGGAATTTTCCTGAGGTGTTTATGTGTATGGAAGATATACGGGAGGTGGGCATGACTGGGTATCAGAGAAAGTATGAGCATAACTTATCTCCTAACAGACAGGGTATGGATGTGCCTGCAAAGAGCCCCAGGTAAGTTCCTTTTTTGGCCCCCAGGCGACTTTGCCATGAGTCACCGGTGTTTTCGTGATGGCGATACCAGGGAACAGAGAGGCTCACAAGAGATGGGAGGAGAAGTAGCCTCATGTAAGCCTCATGTAGGACCCAGCCATCTGCATGGTGGTTCTTGGTAATCTGAATGCTAGTCTTCACAGGTCTGGTGTTTCTACACAGTTTCTAGGTAGTGGATTTTCAGAACCGAGTCCAGTACAGATTTTCCTTTAGTCTTCTGGAAATAACTACTGTGGCTTCCACTGCCAAAGTGGCCTCAAGACGAGCCCCTGTGATTTCTAAAAGCGTTCTTAATGTGTAGAGCCCACACTCAGAGTCCCACAGAGCATGTCTCCCCTCGCATGCCTTTTTTGCAGGGGAGCTGATATGAGGAATTCTCTGAAGAAATTAAATCATTTATGGGCCACTCATGAGGGTGGGGATAAGGGTTTAGATTATGAGCCCTGCTATACACCAAGTAAACTGTATGAGTTATTACTGATTCTAATTTCATGAACTTCATTTCGCGTCGGTCTTACAGCTGTAACAGTGCACCTATTTCTACTGCCACACCTGCAGTGCACATTTAATGATCACTTACTTGCCAGCCACTGTTCTGAGCTCTTTACCTACGCTACCTCATTTAATTTTTCCTTTCTGATGCAGGCACTGTTTTCCTCTTCAATTAACGGGTGGGAAATTCTGAAACACAGAGGACTGTGTCTAACTCTGGAACTGGACTCTCAGTCACTATTCTGTGCTGCCTCCCAAACCCAGCACAGTCCAAGGAAACTTCCCATCATACCTTTTAAATGCAATGCAATTGTTTCCTAAGACCAAAATGTATCTTCTCCTTCAGAAAGGGTTGTAGAATACTTTCCTAATGATCATGCTTTCTCTCTCAAAACAAAACAAAAACACAGAGAATGTGGAAAATACCAATTTTTTAGGGGGGGGGGGAGAAATAACATTGAGTTGTATTTCCATTTTTATATTCAGCTGGATATGCTTATTCTATGTTGATCTCAGAAACCCCAAAATTACAGACTGCTTAGACTATTTTAATCCCTAACAGTTATTTTTAAAATAACCTTTTTTACCTTAACCAAATATATTTTAGCTACATTTTAGAACTTAAGGTAAGCCCATACTGTCCTTTGTCCAATGAACGTGACTGTTTCTGAGACAAGCCCTCTGTGGCCCCTTGTCCAGGGACAGTCGGGCCTGACCGCATGGAACGGTCCACATCCTCCAGTCCACGGCACTTGGTCAGCAATGGCGAAAAAGCGCCCGGTGGCTGGGACCTGGTCCGCAGTCTGTTCTCAGGAAACAGAAAAGGCAGCTTTAACAGGCTCACACGCATGATGTGGGCCCATTTAACATGATTATTTTGAACCAGCTATGCTAAGAGATTATATCACAGGCAAGAACAGTGAATGAGAACATTTCCGGGACTCAATATAGTTGCAAATTTCTGGGTGGACCCTTAAGTATGAAAAAAAAAAAGGGGGAAGTACATCATCACTATTTATACCCAAAGTAGCACAAATCAAAGTTGTGCTTTCATGCTCAAAGTGCACAGTTGTTTGAAAAAGGCCCAGGACTGTATTTTACTTCCTATTTATTTAATTGCTTTGAACTAATAACTAAACAAAAATTGATTAAAGTGATGTAGTTAAAAATAGAATTTTCATAAATGCTTCAAAAGATAAAAATATCTGGATCATCAACTAGAAAAAGTAAAGAAAATTACAAGTTTAAAAACAAATTTAAAAAATTCTGAGTACATAACCACTGAGAGGAAAACAAAATATTTTAACTTGCACAAAATTTTATTCACTTGATGCTATTCCTTCACTTTTGTATTTTACAACCCAAAAAAAATTAATTTGTTTTTGAAAAGACAATTTATGTAAAGTATATGCTTTTTCATAGCATGAGGTTTATATTGTCCCTTAGTATTGTTTCCATAAGTTTAGGGGAAAAAATCAATTTTTGTAAGCACATAAAACTAAAAACTATCACATAAATAAAATAAAAAATGAAGCACATGATCATTTCAATAAGCTCTGGGGGAAAAATCCAATATCCTTTCATGATTAAAAATACTCAACAAATTAGGAATTGAAGTGAACTTCCTCAGCCTGATAAAGGGCACCTACAGAAAACCCACCCTACATCATGCTTCATAATCAGATGCCTTCCATCTAAAATCAGGAACAAGATAAGGATGCCCACCCTTGCCACGTCCATTCAGGCTCTAGCCAGAGCAATTAGGCAATCAATCTATCAATATAAATAAAAAGAAAATAGATAGATAGCATCCAAATTGGAAAGGAAGAAGTGAAACTATCTCTATGCATGGATGACATGATTGTGTATACAGGAAAATTCTAAGAAATGCACTAAAGTACTATTAGAACTAATAAGTTCCGCAAGGTTGCAGGATACAAGATCAATATACAAAAGCCATCTGTATTTCTATACACTTGCAATAAACAATCCAAAAATTAAAGAAAGAAAAAACAATTCCATTTATAATAGCATCAAAAATAAAATATTTAGGAGCAAATTTAACACAAAAAGTATAAAACTTATGCTTTGAAAGCTACAAAACATTATTGAAAATAATGAAAATCTAGATAAATGGATAAAACTCCCATGTTCATGAATCAAAGACAACAGTATTAAGATGCCAGTACTGTTATCTATGAAATCAATGCCATATCAGAACCCCCAACTATGTGATCTTGGAAAAGTTACCTTATGTTTCTACACCTAGGTTACTTAATCCTCATATGCTCCGTTTCCTCATCTGTAATATGGGGATAAGTGGACCTACTTAGTAAGATGCTGTGATGAATGGAATAGAACACTGGTCAAGCTCCTTACTGCAGTTTCCTGAATGCTGTGAGTACTCAGTAAATGTTAGCCATTGTTTCCTTGCTGACTACAATGGAATTTGAAAACGTCAATTAAGTCTAACACATTCAGTATTATCCTAAATTTCTGCATGAGGATTTCTTTATTCTAAGAAATCCAAGCAATATAAAATCTAATCATAACTCAAATAAAAGGCAGACTAATATCATTGTAAGAATTCAGCATACAGCATTTTTCAAAGAATAACAGAAGTTACTTCCTTGAAAATGGAAAAAGTAGTTTAAATAAAGTTGGCAGTAAAATATGGCAGAATTACCAGAGTCTACTACTATATAGCTTTTTAAAAACCTTTCCTCCCAGAAATACTGAAAATTGACCTAATAATCCTAAAAGTAGACTTGACTCTCCAGTTGTCTTTTCCATTAAGTTGGATGAGTAAATAATAAAAGAGCCAATTACAATTTTTATAATGATTTCCTGGTTCCAAACCCAAGTGGTATGGATAAAGGCAGCATTCCATTCAGAATTCCACACATTTCTCCCTCTCCCTTCAGCAATGCTCAGAGAAATGACTTCTATCCATCAGCACTTCAGTAACCGTGAGCTTTAGTCCACACATGTTGAGACCACCAGAAGTGTCATTTGATTCTATGTTCCTTGATGGAAGTACTACATTTGTTACTGAGCATAATTTTAACCAAACTGTGAACATTTTAGATACCAAACCAACTGTTGGTGTAGGAATAGGAGACTTCCTGCAGTCAAACCACACATGTGTGTAAGTTCAACTCAATTACCAAAGTCACTGGAATGCATTGAAAATTATTAAACTGCCATCTCCTTTTGAGAACATTAATTGTATATAATTTTATTTTGAGATAGCAAACTGAAACAAACATTGATCCTGAGGTGTATTTTGATTCATTTAGTAACATAACAGATTCTGTTAAATTCACTTAAAGTTTCGGTGTGAAAATAAATGGCTCGGAGACTAGTCAAGTTGAAAGAGGCTTTAAATATTTAGTTAATGATATTAATAAATGTTAAAAATTATTATTTAAAGAGTGATTTTCCAGATACTATTCCATTGGCTCAAAAAAGTTTCCATTGCTATCTGAAACTTTCAAGAATTCCTTTCTTCATTTCAGAACTAGTTAAAAAATTCCTCATTGTCTTGATTCATATGGGTTCAAATAAATAGATAATTCTCAACTGAAAACATTTAAAGAATTTTGTAACTACATGTAAAGAAACCAAGTGGCTTTAAGAAATTTGGCCAAATGAGTATAAATAATGACCTTCATTTCTGCATTCTAATTCTGGCTGAGGGAGAATATTACAGAGGGAAAAAAATGAATGAAGAATCAGAAGGTCAACTACATTCATCTATTCAAAGTCTTTGCCTAGAGTGTGTCTGGCATGGTGGGGAATAACCAGTCGTCGTGCTGCTTTGGTGGTTATGGTACAGAGGGGAGACTGGGCACGACACAATCTACTGTGGGAAGCCTTACAAGGAAGGAACAGCAGGCCATGAGGGGAAAAATGGGATGGGTGGCGGGCATGAAGGGGGAAAAGATAAAGAATTTTGACTGCACATGTGATCAAGTATATTTTTAAGTGAAAAAAACCTTTAACGTAAATGTATATGACTTAATTATAATATTTAAATGTTAAAATATTTGAAATCTGGGAATAATTATTGAAAATTTTTTCAATAATCTAACTCTGAAAACACACCAAGTTTTCACAGTTGTAACAGTTATCTGTTATAACCAAAGATTATCAAAGTTTCACCATGATTTTGAAAAGCCAGTTAAAAAAGAAAACTACTCTTTGGGTGAGTTTTTTTCATAGACAAGTAAGTAGTGACCAGAGAGACAGGAGGGAAATTGGCATGTCTAATGTCTTTTTTCTTTCTTTCTTTCTGGCCAAGCACCCATTCTGAACACTTAAAAAAAATTTTTTTTAATTAATTGGGGTGACATTGGTTTGCAAAGCCATACAGTTTTCAAGTGTATAACTCAATAAAACATCCTCTGCTTACTGCATCATATGCCCATCACCCAAAGCGAAGTCTCTTTCCATTCAGATTTCCCCTTTGCCCACCTCCAGCTAACCCTACATCCCTTTCCCTCTGGTTATGCGTATGTGTGGGTTGGTTTTTTGTTTGTTTATTTTTGCTAATCCTTTCGCCTTCATTCATCTAGTCACCTCAACCCTTTCCCCTCTGACAGCTGTCAGTCTGGTCCATGTGTCCATATCTCTGTTTCTATTTTATTCCTCAGTTTATTTTGTTCAGTAGACTCCACATATAAGTGAAATCATATGGTACTTGTCTTTCTCTGACTGGCTTATTTCACTTACCATAATATTCTCCAGGTCCATCCATGCTGTGGCAAAGGTTAAGATTTCCTTCTTTGGTATAGTCATGTAGTAATCATTGTGTAAATGTGTCCCAGCTTTTTTATCCACTTATCTACTGATGAGCACTTGGGCTATTGCAAATAGCACTGCTATGAACATAGGAATGCATATTGAATTAGGGTTTCTGGATTCTTAGGATATATTCCCAGAAATGGCATTGCTGGGTCTAAAGGCAGTCCCATGGGAAAAAAAAGATGTCCTTATAACCAGCTTTGACCACAAACTCTTACTTCAATGATGGAAGATTTCTGGGACAGAAAAGAGGCTAAAAATATTTTTCTTTCTTTTGCCAAGATAAAATTGATACTATGAGATATTATGGAATATTATGCCATACATATATGCCTAACATATGTCATTCAAATCTGCACACCTACCCTACAGATAAGGAGCAGTATTATCCCTAATTTACAGACAAGGAGAGTGAGACACAGAGGCATCAAGTAACTGGTCCCAGGTCACATTTAGTACACCACACAGCATCACTCAAGTCTTACTGCTAAGATGCTATGGGACTTAAAGCAAGTCATTGAATAACTCTGATTTCTATTTGATTTTCTTATCTCTAAAATGAAGGGATCAGATGCAGTGGTTCTCAACCTTGGCTGCACATTAGAATCACCTGAGAATCTTTAAAATCCCGATTTCTGGGCCTCATCCTCCGGAAATTCTGTTTCTTTGGTACTAATGTTGTGGCCCCACCCCATAACAAAGAAACAGAATTTCGGGAGGATGAAGCCCAGAAATCAGGATTTTAAAAATATTCCCAGGTGATTCTGATGTGCAGCCAAGGTTGAGAACCACTGGATTAGAGGATCAGTCCTGTTAAATAAAAGAGAGCTAACTGTAATTAAAATTTTTTTCACTAGCCACAGTAGAAACGAAAACAGCTGGAATTAAATTTTAACAATATATTTTGTTTAACCCAGTATGTATGAAATGTGATTTTAACAAATAATATAAATATTACTGAAACATTTAGGTCCCTATTGCATATTTTACACTTACTGCTCATTTTAATTCAGGCTACCCATATTTCAAGTGCTCAATAGCCTGGCTACAATACTGGACACTGAACCTTTAGAAGTCTACCTCCAGTAATTATGTAAACTGTTTCAGGAATATTCGTTATTAAAGGTAAGGCACACCAGCAGAGACTAGACAGTGAAAGGCGCTGTCCATACAATGTAGTCTGAGTGTAGCACTGCGAAGGTCCCCAGCTACAGAAGCCTGAAAATCCATCTGTGATGGCATTCCTTTGTAGAAAGAAGAAATCAACCATGCTTTTCAATAACTGAAGATGTAAATCGCCCTGGCTGGCAGCTCAGTTGGTTAGAGTGTAGTCCCAATATGCCAAGGTTGCGGGTTTGATTCCCAGTCAGGGCACATGCAAGCAGCAATCAATGAATGCATAAATTAGTGGAAAACAAAAATCCATGTCTCTCCCTCCCTCCATCCCTTCAAAACAAACAAAAAAAATTAAATATATAAATATATAAATATATAAATACACACACACACACACACACACTGTAGAAAGATAAAAATTTGACCAATTAAGCTCTTAGTGCAAACGGAAAATCTTTTTAGAAGCATATTTATGTGGGCTATAAATTAAAGGGTCCTTAAACTTGATGTGAGTTTGAGTTCATTCTATTGGTTGGACCATTTGCATTTTACATGACCTTGGGGAGCAGGGATCAGACACCTGTGGAGGGTAGATTCCTAAAAAAAAAAAGAAAAAAAAGATTTACCTACTTACTTACTTGCAATCTTATAGCCTGAGATAATCTCATGCTGGGTGAAGTCACACCAACAGAAAGGCTGTCATTGTGACCTGAACATCAATGAATGACAGCTCAGTGACAAAGTGATGCCAGGGAGGAATTAACACCAGCAGTCACTCCGGGATACTCCACCTGGGCTCCTCTTAGAGGAGGTGTTAACAAAACACATAATAATTAGAAGTTATTGACAGAAGCATACTTAGGCAAGGCACTTTAAAACAGTTTACATAAAACAGTTTAAATCAGGCCCAGAGTGAGAGGTGAAATTCAAATCTCCAGCTGCACCTTGAAAGGAGAAAGAGTAAGAAGACTGTGGCATGGAAGGGTTTGGGGGGAAATTATTGACTTGGTATTACTGAGCTTGTGTCCTGTTCTATGTTCAAGTAAAGTCACTTGAGGAAACTGTGGAAGTGGATTGTGACGTAGGTCAGTCTGGCTCCAAAGCTAGGACTTTCTTCCTAGGTGGAAGGGATTTTCTCTCAGAATCTCCAGGTGGTAAGGAAATGCCCATTGCAGAAAATACAGCAACCCTCTTATTAGGTCTTTTCTCATAGGCTCTACGGGTCTCCAGCCTACGAGTTCCATATTCATGAATAGGTCTGAACTCAATTCAAATTTACAGCACAGAACATATTAACGTTACATCCCGCAACTATAGGCAGTTTACCTGATGTCCTTTCATTTGTTTCCTGTGTGTGAAAACAAGAACAGTATTCCTCATTGCCAATCCATGCAGAGACTGGTTAAAAGAAACAGATGTATGGAAAGCTCTAGACACAATCAGAAGTTCTGAGCATCTTCATTTTAAAATAAAGGTTTACCATGCCTCTTGAGAATCTGCTAGTCTTTAGCAATCATTTTAGTTCTAGAAGCACCAAATGAGCAATTGATTGGGCCAAGAAAAAGGTTCACTTGGGCAGTGAATCTCAAGCAGAGACAAGCATGGGCCCTGACAGGGACCTGCACGCCAGAAGCAATGGGCCTTTTACAGATTTTGCAGCCCAGTGTTCAACTTTATTTATTTATTTTTTTAGAGAGAGTGGAAGAGGGAGGGAAAGACAGAAACATCAATGTGAGAGAAACACATAACTGGTTGCCTCTTGCACATGCCCTGGCCAGGGCCAAGGCCAGGGAGAAGCCCGCAACTGAGTTGTGTGCCCTTGACAGGAATCGAACCTGGGACCCTTCAGTCCACAGGCTGACACTTACACCCTGAGCCAAACCGGCTAGGGCCCAGTGCTTGACTTTAAAAGCAGGGGGCTCAAAATGGCATCTTGTGTTTTTCCTCCTAAAAGTGACAGGGCTTTATTTAGTTTCTGCAAAACAGATTCACTATATCGATGTTTAAATTTCTGCAGGACATTAGCAAGAGAATCACATCTAAGAAATGGCAAGATTCTCCACCTGCCGGTGATGGCCCTTGGCACCCACTTTCACTGTCACAGGACAGACAGAGCTCTGGGAGGCATGGCCTTTTCTGTCCTGTTCATAATTAGATTTTACCACCAGGCCTGTGTAGAACAGGTGCTTAGGAAATCCTTGTTCAATGGGGAAAAAGTGTTTTCTCAGGAAAGGCTACAAGACACAACAATGGACCTCCAGAGACCAAGATTTCTGAAGAAAATGCATTGAGTAAGAGATGTACTCTACCTTTCCCTAGCGTGAGAATAGGTTTCTTCAGGTAATAAACTTTATTCTCTGTAAAATATTTGCCTTGTTATATTTCATTCAGCGCCACCAGGAAATTGCCCACGGGTTATCAGAAAACATAATACTATATTTTTAGACCTTAATAAATCATTCTAAGTTATTAATGGGCCACAATTAAAAATTAAACATGTCCTAAGTTCTTATGCTCATATTGATAATGTTGTCAGTTTTACACCTGTCTAGGTCTTGATTATGTTTATTAAAATAAGTGAAGATCTTTCACTTTTATATTAGAAATGAAGCCATCTCAATAACAAAAACCATTACATGCAGAAATTTCTAATTTACAAAGTATTTCCACATCCAGAACCTCACTTGCTTTGAATAACGCCCCTGTGAAAGAGAGGGATGAAGGGAGAGGGAGAGAACCTCATTATGCAGGGGCAGACCTGGAGCCCATTCAGCTCAGTGACAGCATCATGCCCCTAGTCAGAGAATAGTTGGGCATCTCAATGTGAAATGAGGACAGAAACACAGTTAAAGGTATTTGGAAGATGCTGGTTTGTAAAACATAAACTTCAGTTTACTGTCTTTGTTTACCCAACATGCCCAACTGAGACCCTACGCAGAAATTACATTAATTACTGACAAGCATCACTCTCAAACCCGGTCATCATCATTTTTGTTTCGTACAGGGCCATGGAGAAAAGTGTATGCTTTCCTGTATTGGATGATAGGTTTTTAAATTAGCTTTTATTCATTTAAAATACAAGCTGGCAAGAACTATCATAGAGGACAGAGAGGACTGGAAACAAAACAGAAGGGGTTATGTCTTTCTATAGGAGACTAAAATATGCTTGGATATGCAGAGAGACATATGTCATTCTCCTTCAAAACAGAATAGAACTAATACAGAATGTTCCAGATTGGAACACTTCCCAATTCTTTCTTTGACATTATCTTTCCTAAGATGTTTGCCTGCCTGCCTGCCTTCCCAGAGATCCAGTGAATCTGTATGAAAACATGGCTTTATATGAAATAACACAAAAGTAAGATTATTTGTTATGCTGATAGTTTACATCTAGTGGGATTCCTTTAATTCTTTAGGGACACCACAACTTGGGGATTCACTGAAGTACCTACAAGAACATATTAGCTCTAAATAGTACTATTTACCCTGATTAATAACACTTTCTTTGGAGAGTGAGAGTAAAAGGTACACACAAAACTATCTAGTAATCATCTTCAACTTCCCACCAACGAATCTACCAACCTTCTTGCAACTGAACCGTATACTTTGTCCCATCCCCATTAACATAGATGAACTATCTCAAAGGCCAAGCCATTCATTTGTACATTGTATCACTCCAAGTACTTTGTTCTAGGAATTACCCCTTCTATCTCCTCTACTAGGTAACTCCTATTAGCATCCAACAGTGTATAACATCTATTATTATTTTTAAAACCTTTTATCCCATATCTGCCTCCTCCTATTACTGAATTGCTTTGTTCTTTGTACAGTAAAATTCCTCAAAAAAGTGTCCATCCTGATGTCTTCTTACCCCATCCCCACTATGTATTTTATTTCATTGCTTAAACAATGAGGGGATATTAATACACACACACATGGCAAAAAGAATAAAATACAACAAGCACCTATATTTCGCCACTCAGTTTAAGGCTAGAACATTTCTGGTAACTGTGACGTTTACTCTGTAACCTTCCAATCCTTTCCCTTATTCCCTAGCTTTATTGAATTATAATTAACATATAATTATGTACATTTAAAGTGTATAACATGATGATTTGGTATGCACATGTACTGTGAAACAATCATAATGAGGTTACTTACATCTCAGTCACCTCACATAGTTAGCTTTGTGTGTGTGTGTGTTGAGAAAATTTAAGGTCTACTCTCCTGGCAACCTTCAAGTATGTGATACAGTAGTGTTAGCTTTAGTCACCATACTGTATGTTAGATCCCCAGAACTTGTTCACCTTGTAACTGGAAGTTTGTATCTTTGGCTGGCATCTCCCCATTTTCCCCACCCCCTAACAACCCCCAATCTATTTTTGTGTCCATGATTTCATGGGTTTTTGGGGTTTTTTTAGATTTCACATATGAGTGAGGTTATACCTTGTTTTTGAATTAACTTCACTTACTCAGGGTTCACCCCTGTTGTTGAAAATGGCAGGATTTCCTCCTTTTTTTGTGGCTCAGCAATATTCATACATATGTGTACATATAATTTCATATGTAAAAGATAACAGAAAACCAGTTTTAATATGCAAGAACTTAAAACTATATCCAAGCCATTTTAAAAATATTTATGCAAATATGTTTAACGTGAAAATTAAGAAATTTAGGAAGATAAAATTATTGTGTGAAGATTGATGGTAAGCTTTAAAGACTTAAAGATATAGAGGTAAATCAATATAATTGTGGATATGAAACCAGATTAAGAAGTTATTTAATACACTGAGTGGCCAGATTATGACCACTGACGTTTGTAGGCAAATTAGCTATAATTTCTCGTTGAAGTTGCCAGAGGGCCAGACCATTATAAATAGGGAAGCAGGTTGTTTACCATGTCAGTAGAAGTGATTTTTTTCTGAAGCTATGGGTAAACAATGTGATTTAACAGCCTTTGAACATGGGATATATATTATAATGAGTGGCCAGATTATTATGACCACCCGATATTTGTACGCAAACTAGCTGTACACTGCATCATATGGGATATGGAAGCCAAAGGCCTGTTTGAACACCTCTGCTGTCTGCAGTTACCAAGATAAATCATCTCCAATTCGCACAGGAACATGGACAGTCGAGCACTGGAAAAAATCATGTGGTCCGATGAATCACATTCCCAGTTGCATCATGCAGATGGCAGAGTGAGAATTTGGAGGAAACAACATGAAGGCATGCACCCCACATGCATGAGTACAACCCTTCAAGATGGTGGGGGCAGTGTTATGGTTTGGGGCATGTTTTCCTGGCACCATTTAGGCCCTTTAATTTGTGTGGAACAACGTCTGAATAGCACAACATACCTAAGTATCATTGCTGATCAAGTTCATCCTATCATGTTGATGGCATATCCCAATGGAGGTGGCTTCTTCCAACAAGACAATGTGCCATGCCACGGTGCTCGTATTGTGCAGGAGTGCTTTCAAGAACATGAGGGAGACTTTACCTTACTTAGGTGGCCCCCACAATCACCAGATCTCAATCCAATTGAGCATTTGTGGGACGAAGTTAAAAGAGCCATCAGGCAGCTGGTTCCACAACCATCAAATCTTACAGAACTGGACAGTACTATTCATCAGGCATGGTGTCAGATTCTTGGCATCACCTTTCAACATCTCGTGAAGTCAACGCCAAGAAGAATCACCACAGCATTGAACATAAAAGGTGGCCCAACGAAGTACTGATGGGGTGGTCATAATAATCTGGCCACCCATGTTCAAATATATCCCACATCCAAGGGCTGTTATATCGCGTTGTTTACCCATATCTTCAGAAAAAAATCCTTCTACTGTTGTAGTAAACAACCTGCTTCCCTATTTATAATGGTCTGGCCCTCTAGCAACTTCAGCATGAAATTATAGCTAATTTGCCTACAAACATCAGGTGGTCATAATAATCTGGCCACTCAGTGCATAATTAAATCTAACCCTTAAGATTATATTAATAATGACAGTAAGTAAGAAGGAGTGCAGAGGATTACATATTACAAAGAGAAAAACAAAAGATATAATTCTTGGATTTGACAGTTAAGCAAAATATAGTTTAAGACTGTTAAAAATACCTACAATACTCCATAAGCAGCAAATATCAGACATATGTCACAGCAATATCTTTACCAACACAGCTCCTAGGGCAATGGAGACTAAGGAGAAAATAAACAAATGGGACTACATCAAAATGAAAAGCTTCTGAACAGCAAAAGAAACCATCAACAAAACAACAAGAAAGCCCACTGCATGGGAGAACATATTCACCAATGCTATCCTAGATAAGGGCTTAATCTCCAACATTTACAGAGAACTCATACAACTTAACAAAAGAAAGATAAACAATTCAATCAAAAAATGGGCAAAGGACCTAAATAGACACTTTTTGAAAGAGGACATACAGAAGGTCGAGAGACATATGAAAACATGCTCAAGGTCACTAATCATCCAAGAGATGAAAATCAAAACAACAATGAGGTACTATCTCACACCTGTCAGAATGGCTATCATTAACAAATGACAAGTGCTGGCGAGAATGTGGAGAAAAAGGAACCCTCATGCACTGCTGAAGGGAATGCAGGCTGATGCAGCCACTGTGGAGAACAGTATGGAATTTCCTCAAAAAGTTAAAAATGAAACTCCCATTTGACCCAGTAATCCCACTTCTAGGAATATATCCCAAGAAACCAGAAACACCAATCAGAAAGGATATATGCACCCCTATGTTCATAGCAGCACAATTTACAATAGCTAAGATTTGGAAACAACCTAAGTGCCCATCAGCAGATGAGTGGATTTAAAAACTGTGGTACATCTACACAATGGAATACTACACTGCTGTAAAAAAGAAGGAATTTTTTACCATTTGCAACAGGATGGATGGAACTGGAGAGCATTATACTAAGCGAAACAAGCCAGTCAGAGAAAGATAAATATCATAGGATTTCACTCATATCTAATCTAATAAAAGAGTAATATGCAAATTAACCCTCCATTACACCTAAGCCATGCCCACCAGCCAATCAGAGTGACTATATGCAAATTAACCATCATCTTTGATCAAGCAAAGACTAAAGACAGTGTAGAAGGAAGCCAAGTGCTGCAGAAGGGAGCCAAGTGGTGGAGAACGGAACGGAATGAAGCTGAGGCAGCGGAGACAGTGAAAAAGGGAGAGAGAAGGGAGGAAGGGAGCTGAGGCGGCAGAGATGGGAGCAGAGGCGGGCTTCGCTCCCTTCTTTCCTTTGCTCTGGCACAGGAAGCCCTATTCTTGCAGGAATCTTCCTGCAATGGGCCACTAGTGTGGGATATAATGATCAACATAAACTAATGAACAAAAATAGATCCAGAGACAAATGGCAGGGGAGGGTTAGAGATCAACCAAAGGACTTGTAGGCATGCATATTAGCATAAGCAATGGACACAGACACTGGGGCGGTGGGGGAGAGGAGGTCAGTCGGGGAAAAAGGAGACATATGTAAAACTATAGACAATAAAAAATGTTAAAAATAACCACTTATGGAATTAAAACAGCATCTTCCGTATCATTGGATAAAAATTTAAAAACACTAAGATATTATCCATTAGAATGAAAGAATACAAATTACTAAAAGGTAGTAAACCCTCTGAAAACATAAGATAATGATATAAGATCACATAGATCAGAGATTTCAATAAATGTGTTTTAAATCCTGTTGAAGGACAGATAATCTCCTTCATTAGCTAAAAGATAAGAATTTTATCTTATGCTACCTGTTATGCTAGTGCACAATTCTAATTTATTTTCTTTGTGGTACTTATCACTAGTAGAATTACTGCATTTGTTTATCATCTTATTCATACCTGTAATGTCGGAGCTCAATAAATACATGTCATATCAATCAGTAAAATATAAGTGAATAAATGAATACTATAAATCTCAAAGACAGATTCAATATAAAAGGTAAGCAAAAAGAAAGCAGAGATTACAATAAAAATATTATTTAAAAATAACAGCAAAATACTTTTAAACTATAGGGAAGATATTTTTGTTGATAAAAGACAAAATCCATAATGAAATTTAAAAGTCACAAAACTTATTACATCAAATACCAAGATCAACATATACAAAACAAAAACATGGAAATACAGGCAGAAATTACAGAATTACAATGAAGATGAGTGACTAATATTCTTCTAATAATTTACTCTCTTGAATTTATATGTATTTTATATGCATAAAAATAACTTTGTACCCAACAAAGTATTTTCTATGTAGGCACATATTGTTTAGCCAGAAAATAATCGTTACTAAAAAGTACTTACTAGATTCCATTGGGGGAAAACCTTTGACAAGCTTTTTTACTTAAAAGCTACTAGAAAACTAATCTGAGGAACTGAAATAAAAATTTGGAATAGATATAAATTTAGATGTAAAAAATGATACGTTTAAGTATCTGGAAGACATTACTAAGTCTGGTCTAACATATTTTGTGAATGTCAGAGTTACCTAATACCTCCTAAGTAATACCATCTCAAACAGACAAATTACAGGAAGATCTCCTAAGCCTGAATGAGTGGCCAGAAAAAATGGAAGAATGCTTTCAGAAGGCACCAGCACATGACAGTTCTACAGCCACATGTTAAATAATGGTAACTTTCCTGCACACAACTGCTAAATGTGATTTCAGAATGCCCTGTACATTGCCTATATGCTATGTTTGAGAAACAAAAGAGAAAGAATGAAGGTAATGTTTACTGAGTAAATAGGTGTTATTTGGAGATGTAATTGCATTTAATAATCAGTGCCTAAAAGTATGGCTATGTTCATTCATTTAAAGGATATTTTCTCAGCACTTCCACTATTGCCAGGCATTGTTGTAAGCACTTGGAAGGACATACAATGAAATTGGGTGAAATATATTGTATAGCAGTAGATAGTGATAGGCACTATGAAGAAAATAAGCAGAAAGGAGAGACGGAGAGTTACACTTTTAAATAAAGTTAGTCAGGAGAGGCTTTCCTGAGAAGATGATCACCTGTAGGAGATGAGAGGAGGGTGTTCCCGGCCAGGACAACCAATGCAAAGGCTCTGAGGCAGGAAGCAGTGAGGGTGGAACAGTGAACAGAAATGGGAGTACAACAAGGCTAGTGGCAGACCAGACTGTGTAAGGCCTTGAGGTTTGACTTGAACTTAAAAGTGATCTGCCTTGTGTTTGAAAAAAAATTCTGTGTCCTTTGCATAGTTGAGAATAGACTACTGTGGACAAAAAGGGGGCTCTACTCACATACCAACATCCTCACATGGTGGGTAGCCATGCCCCAGACATATACTTTTTTTAGTAAAAGGTTTATCTTTGCCTTCAGCAAGCCCTGTCCATTGTTTCTATGCACCTAGTTTAACACACCTTTGGAATGCTGCTTTTCAGACCCCTCAAGCAAAACCACCCTCCAGAGAGCACATACTGTTGTTTACTATCTGTAATACAAACCCTGCCTTTGTTTCTTCAGCCTTCACACAATCTTCCTCACAGCTCCCTCCTCGATTCCAAATGCATTAAGGAAGCTGCAGACTGCTATTCTAGGAAGCATTTTTCTCAGTCTGTTGAGATCTTTCTTCCAGGTGTATCCTTTGTTTGGCTCTAATACATTTTTATAAAATTTCTCTACAGGTTTGGACACTGTTACATTGATACTGCTGAGCAGCAACAATGGAAGAGAGAGTTAAGAAGCTTCTACAGGAATCCAGGGCAGAGAAATGGTTGCTTAGACCCAGACAACAATGAAAGAGGCAAGAAGTGATGGATTCTGGATGTATCTGAAGGTATAGAATTTGTTGATCAGCTAGATGTAGGTATGAGAGACAAGAAGAGCCAGCATAACTCCAAAGACTTAGCATGAGCAACTGGATATATTTTCAATATTTGCATTTTACAGGAAAGATAACTAGGTATTATTCCAAAGCATAAAGTCTTCCCAAAATGTTTCATTTCTTGAGGAAAAAGGCAACTGAAATTATGTGCATAAAGCATTACCACACAGGTTACAGACTTCATTTTACAAATGAAGGTTTAATAATTGGTAATATCACCCTGATTCATGGGATTTATTGTTCAACAATAAATTATTGACACACATGGTATAGGCTGGAAAGAGGACAGGAAATTTACGGAGGACAGAATCATATCAGGTTATCTAGGGATACTTGGGTAGAGCTGCACATTCTTGAAGCTGATGGCATGATAAACTATCCATAGAATCTCCTTGGAAACCAATGTTTGACAGAAGGAGATGGAGAACAGACTTTACTACGATGAGAAAGGCAAACACCGTTTTGCTCTGGCTTCTTCATTTCAACTGTTTCAAATAGAAACTTGAAAAAGTAATTGCAAAGATACTTTTAAGAGCTGTGTTTTGGACAGTCAGCATATATGTATACCTTTCCAATTAGTTTTTCATACTGTAAAGGTTAACAGGCTCCAAGAACTGTATTTAATTCCTTCAAGCTTTCTCTTTGTATTGTTTCATATGCCCCGCAATGTAAGTTGATGTTGTTGAGAGCAGATGTAATTCTTTTCCACTCCTCTTATTGGAAACATTACACTGGATTTATAGAATCAATCTTCTATCTGGTTCTTTGTCTATATGCCTGAATATGCCATGAGGTGGTAGTAATTACCAACAGTTAGTTCTCTTACACCTGCCCCCTCCCTGGACATCCCTATTTCAATAAAAGGTACACCTCTCTTTCTTCCCAGTCACCTTGACCCAGCTCCTTCCTGTCCTGCACCTCTTCTACCAGGACAGTTCCAGTATCAAGAATACTAACTCCACAGGGTGCCTCATGTGTGTAAGAACTCTTTCTCACTCCCAGTGCTAACAGTCCAAGAACGGCTCTGGTCTGTCCCCACTGCACTTGACAGGTATGCTGGGGCCGGCTTCATTTTAAAGCCTGGCTCCAGCCACATCACGCTTTCAAAACCCTATACTGGCTTCATGTGGGCAGCTGAATGCAGTACACACTCTCCCACCTGCACGTCCTCCACAGTGTGGCTCCAAGCTGCTTTTCCAGTCTCATCTCCTGGCACTTGTTTTTCAAGGTCACTCCAACTCTAGCAAAACCACTCTTCCCAGAACCTGCCTCCGTTTCAGAAGCTCAGGCCTTGACTCACACAGAAACGTTCCCTCTTGTCTATCAACAGTTGACCTATTCTTCTGGCCCCATCTCCAGTGGGGCTCCTAAGAAGCTCCAGCTGTTGTCCATGATCCTGTTACCCCCACCCAGCGTGCACAGCACTTAAGGCAGCCGCAGACCTGAGCCCCTTTCTTATCTTCAACACGTATTCCAAGCTCCTAGAAGGTGACAAGGGTGCTTTGCTCATCTCGCAGTCACCCATGGCGGAGGGATGGTGCCTCACACAAAGTCAAGTTCAGGGATTATCAATGCCCAGGAGTATTAAGGAGTGGAGATGTCTTAAATCAGGCTGTTTTTAAACTTGACCATTAAAAGCCATGCACATTTCCCTTTCACTTCATAGCGGGATATCAGTAGAGACAAATGGATATAACCATATCTTCTCTTCAGCACTCTTCCTACTCTTCTGTATAAATAGAGTTTACATTATGGTGATTAAAAGTCCCCTGTAAAACGGTGTCACGGGGCCATATCTGGGAAGGGAGGGTCAGTGCTAATCTGTTCTTTACTCACTATTGACTAAGGGGAACATGACATGATACGTTTAAATCAGAGACAGAAAGGAAATGGAGTTTTCAAGGGAGAAGAAAAAAATTACAAAAGAAAAACCTGTTTCACAAAATGCAGTCTGTGGAAAATCTTTCAGCTGAATGTCATGATTAAGAAAAATCAATAAAACCTTTGAAACCAGAACTATGTGAAAGGCTTTTTTGGGCTTGATGGCAAATCACAGAGCTATGGCTTCAAAAAAAATAAAATCCTCTAGTAACCGCAAAAGCAGTTCTTCAATATTCAGGAGACTCTGTGGCCCCCAAACATGCTTAGCACAAACTGCTTATTACAGAGATAGGGCCAGTCCAGATTCAAAGGGCCAGCGTTTTCAAAGGGACTTTCACCAAGGCTGTAATTAGTTGTTCTGGCAAAAACTGCACACACGTCTAATTGCACATACAATTGGCTAATTGTATCTTCAAAATAAAGGGTAAAGGGTTAATTGTATCCACATCTGGCCACAAAGAAAGAGACTGTCCTTTGAAAATATGACATTCCACTTAGATGAAAATTTGCATTAAAGAACCATCCTTGTTACTACTAATAATTATAATAATACCACATGCTTACAAATTAATAAATACCTTTCATCATGATCCTAAAAACACTTCACAAACATTAATTAATCTCACAATACTCCTACACGGTATGAAAGGCAATTATCCCAACGGTGTCAATGAGGAAATGCAGGCAAGTAGGTAACTGTGGAAAGCCACGGAGGGCACTGGAGTTCCCAGCCCCCAGCGCTGTACACTGGCCCTGGTCACCAGGGAGGTTCAGTGGGGAGTCTGGTTCCCGTAATCAGCAACAATGAGCCTAAAACCAAAGCAAAACTCAGTCATCAAAATTTGCAAAGAGTCAAAACTGGCCTGTGATTCAGAGACTACCTTGACTTCTTTCATTCAAAGGATGGAGCTAACAAGTAGAACTTTTTTGCTCCTTGGTTGATTTTATGATCAAATAATTCAGATCATTTTTTAAAAGTACAGGTCACTACAACTCTGTCAAAAGCACTCTTCCCAGAATCTGCCTCCATTTCAACAGCTCAGGCCTTGAGACTCACACAAAATGCAGCTCCAATGATTGGTTCTTTCAAAAATATGTAAGAAGAATAAGTCTCTTTAAGAGATGAGTGCTTGGGATGTTCTGGCTACAGCAGCTCTGAGAAGAGGACACAGGGCACAAGGTAACAAACTAAAATGTAGTAAAAGTAATGTTACCTCAATTCAAATCACCAGTCAGGGGCATTCAATTTACCAGCCCAGAATAGCTAACTTAACACAAATAAATTCCCTTATAAATGCAGATGTACTATGTCATTAGTATTTGTGTAATCTTAATACCTTCTTTAAGAATGAAATATGAGGGTTCATTTCTAACAACAAAAAAATAGACATTTCAAAGACTGATTTATTTATTTTTAATAATTAAGGCAAATGTTCTCATATCCACACCGGAAATGTTTGGGTGATTTTCTTATTCATCAAAACGGATGATAAATTCTCTATGCAGATGTGTATAAAGACATCTCCCTTTACTCAATTCCTTTGTCCATGAAGACACATGCTGGAACGCCGAGGTGAGCCAGACAGTGCCTGCTCTCACAGACACAGGTCTATGCATTTCCTTATCATCCAAAGCCTACTGTGGCTCTTCCTACCAGCGTTTTGAAGCAGTATCCAATAGAAGAATAGAGAAGGTCAGGGACAAGGAAAACAGAAACCCAATGTGCTGGGAGTAAGAATCAGTATAGCTCTTTCTACTGTAAGACTCAGTCATCAAAATTTGCGAAGTTGGCTCAAAGTTACTGAGCACCCAGAGCAAAGAAGACAGACACACATCTACACAAAAGAAAAAAAGTGGGGAAAGAGAGAGAACGAGGCACTGGAATATAGAACTAAGTTTTTAAGAATGCCTTCTGGAGGTAAAAAACAATATAGTGTTGGAGTGCCTAAAACGCAGAACTGACTTCCGCCCCCGTGGGGGGAGGTGGGGAAAAAGTCACTTCCTGGCTGGGCTTGAAGGTCAGGGCTGAGCCCCATCGTGGCTGCTGCAGAAAGGGCGTTCCACACTCAATACAGGAGGCAGGTTTGGAAAGTGGAGATAGATTTGAGCCCCGAGTACAAGCTGGAATGCAGTCCTAGACGGGCCTGGCAAGAACTCCAGCCCCACTGGCAAATGCCATGCTAAAGCACAGGTAACACGAGATGTTTGAGGGGCGAGGGGAAGGTGGGAATACAACTTTTTCTTCCTTTTTTTTTTCTTCTTCTAAGTATAAACTCTTGACACCATGTAAAGAATGGACCAGGAAGGCAAAAGTCAGGAGGAAGAGAGATCTCAGGAAGCCATGTCATAAATCAGATGGGGGGATGATAGGGAGCTCCTCGCTGGCCTTGGCACAGCAGGGGTAAAGGAAAGGACAAACAAGAGATGCTGACAAGACTCGGTGAATAATTAAATGTCAGGAAAAAGATGAGTCTCGCATGACTGGAGCCTCTAAATCTACCTGACCGCAGATACCCAGAGGGTGGATACGGCATGTTTTTCTCCTGTTTTATTAGGGCCAGTGTCAATAAAATTAACATATACCTGTGTGTCATACTATTTTCCACCAGTGAAAAGTATGCAATCTTCTTTTTAAAAATCTTTAAAATAAAAATGGGATGGTCTGTCAACCATGGTGTGAGACTGGTTATGTTTCTAGCTCAGACTTCAGCATTTTCCTTTCTCCTCATTTACATTTATAAAAAAGAAAGTGAGCTTTAAATTTTGTTTCCAGAGATTGATAGGATTTGCACTAAGTGTCTTCACATCCTCCTCCCCACATGGCTGGGGATAATGCAAAACTATGATGGTATGGTATAGAACCGTACACCTAAAACCTATATAATTTTATTAACCAACTAGAGGCCCAGTGCACAAATTCGTGCACCAGTGGAGTCCCTCGGCCTGGCCTGTGGGATCAGGCCAAAACTGGCTCTCTGACATCCCCTGAGTGGTCCTGGATTGCAAGAGGGCACAGGCCAGGCTGAGGGACCCCACCGGTACATGATCAGAGCCAGGGAGGGACGCAGGAGATTGGCCAGCCAGGGAGGGACTGCAGGAGGGCTCCAGGGCATGTGTGGCCCATCTTGCTCAGTCCCCAGCAGCAAGCTAACCTACTGGTCGGAGTGTCTGCCCCCTGGTGGTTCATGCACATCACAGCGACTGGTCAATCGGTTGCCTGTCTGCCCCCTGGTGGTCAGTGCATGTCACAGTGAGCAGCTGAGCAGCCTTAACATTATCATTAGCATATTATGCTTTGATTGGTTGACCAGACGACTTGACAACCAGACACTTAGCATATCAAGCTTTTATTATATAGGATGTAACCCCAATACATTCACTAAAAAACAACAATACATATTCCCTCATGAGCCTCTATCTCCTGACATGCAGCTACAGGGCCCAAAGATAACCACCACAGGCAACTGCTGGGCCAGCCAATATCACAACAGGCATCAACCTGGCCAAGAGAGGGAAGGGAAATGGCAACCTTTCACCTAGCGAGCAGTGTTCATTAGGGAAGTCACTTTCAGCTACCTGCCCTCCACAATTACAAGCACACAGAAAGTGCACCTTCTCTCTGACTTCTCTTTTTTAAAGATCTTTAATCTGTAATTATGCTGCTAGAGATTTCGTACTAAATGAACGAAAAGTAGAGGTGGGTGAGAAACAGAATCCAACTCTGCCACAGGTGTCCTCGTAGCTTCCAGAATCAGTATTGCTGCTTTATAAGAGAGCATTTTCTTTTTTTTTAAAGAGAAGTTAGATGAGAATAGAGTGTGCCTCTTCCTGTCTCCCCTGAAATATGGGGGTAAATGAGGACACATACTTGAAGCACTTGGGCTTCAAAGAACTGCACCTGTGTTACAACATCTCTGATGCTGGCTGGGGTAGGATGACCAGCAAACAGCAAGTGCAGGAAGGCCAAGCATAGAATTTACCTGACTCAGGAATTCTTTAAGCTCATAAGAGAGCCGAGTTATGGTCATGTTTGCCAAATCCAATATAGATTATTTTTCAGTCTATGACCCAAATATTACATGGGACAAACTTACATTAAAAAATTATGTTACTTATTTGAAGTTCAATTTTAACTGGGCATCCAATATTTTTATTTGCTGAATCTGGCAGACCTAGTTATAGTAGTACCCCTAATGGGAAAAAGTTGGTTTAATTGCCTATTTATCCTATTTATGGAATTTGGATTTCTTGTATGTAATAGGAAATGTTTTAGCTACAAATGAAGGAATTATGAAGCATAACAGTATGAGAATGTGAGCATATGTGACTAGTAAATTATAGAAACATTCCTAACAATATCAGGAATCTCATCTTTTGAAAACTATCCCAATTATTTTTATTTTTGTGTTAATCCTCACCCGTGGATATTTTTGCATTGATTTGTATTTTATTTTATTTTTAGGGAGAGTGGAAGGAGGGAGAGAGAAAGAGAAAGACACATCAATTGGCTGCCTCCCACACTGGAGCCAGGGAAGGAGTCTGAAACTGAGATACATGCCTTGACCAGAATCAAACCCAAGACCCTTCAGTCCTCGGGCTGATGCTCTATCCACTGAGCCAAACAGGCGAGGGCTATACTGTGCCCTGTTTAAAACGGGTGGGGTAGCACTCCAAATTAATAAGACAGGATATTATTACTATTATCAGAAAGAATAAAAATGTTCATTGAAAACAAGCTCTATAAACTCAAAGATAAGCATTTCTAAAAAAACAAAAAGCAAACAGCCCACAAAAATGTAGAGGCAAAACAAACCAACCAACATAAACAAAACAACACAACCTTTTCTAAAGAGAGAGCACTTAGAAAACTAAAATGTTAAAGCACACTTGAATGATAAATGACAGAGAAGACAAGCTCTCCCGCCCCAAAAGATGTTTTTCACGTCCACGGAGCTCTTACTAAAATGTCCTCCATGAGCTGCCAGAAGCAGAGGGCCATGTCTGGCATCCAGGGCCAGGTGAAGAGCCCACTGTCCAGACCTGCAGTGCTGGCACACACTGCGGCATTGCAGCTATTTTGTGCACACTTTCAGCTCCCTTTTATTACATCCAGGCCTCCTTCCTCATCGAGGCGCAGGTATACCCAGGGCGCTACTTCTAGGGTGGACAGCAAAGGCCTGTCTGCTGGTGAGATCCAGACTTCCACCTTGCATGCATATCAGCTGGAGAAAAGAGAGCCCTTATTCATCAAGTTTAAAAGTGCTCTCATTTCATGCTAATTGCATGGCACTTTGCATGATACACAAAAGATTGCCTAAGATGAAAGGCTTTACCAGTCTGGGAGGGTTTGCGTGGTTTTTTTTGTTGTTGTTTTTTTTGGAACAAGATTAACATTACTTTTTCAGAGAAAGTAAATGACTAATTCAAGTATTACATTTATCTTCACAAAATGACCTTCACAGGTTTTATTATTATCCAAGTCTATTCAACTGCCTCTCTCTGCCTAGCATAATGTGACTTCCTTCTCACTTATTTCAGTTCTTTCAGACCCTGTAGGTTGGTGTCGAACAGTTCAAACATTAAAGACTTTAAAATAAAGTACACATATACTGTATATGATTTATTTTCACACAAAAATACTTAAACCTCCCTGGGAAAGAGAGGCTGATTATGAATAAATAAATTGCTTCCTAGCTCCAACATGTAGATTCTGCTTCGGTAGGTTTTGTATAAAAGAACAAAATCAAAAACTCATTTTTGGTTATGAATATTATCTGTGATATAGTGACAAAATATTATTCATGGGTTGTCAATAAGATAGGCCATGATAATTTATGACACACCATCATTTATGGTAGATGGAAACATGAACTGGGTCTCTGAAAACCCGCATTATTTAGATTTAAGCTACCGTAAGTATAAGTATCAACTGATTGTTAACCATGTACGAACCATGGGGGAAGAGGTGGAAATGAGAGAGGCAGTAGGTGGGGCTCCATCACTTGGGTGGCACAAGCACAAAGCAGCATTTCTCCTCCCAGGACTATCAGCCCCTGAATCAGGGTCGGCGATTCCAAAGAACAGCCACTCCACCTGCAGCCCTTGAAGGGAGCCGAGGAACTGGGCTCTCCAGACCTCCAAAAGGACGGACTGTTCGAATATGTTGTTAAAAACTAAAGTTTGCATACTGAGGTGTGTGTTTTTTAACCAATTAGACCAGCACTGTCCAATAAAAACATAAGGTGAACCACACATGTAATTTTAAATTTTCTGGCAGCCACAGTAAGAAAGTGAAACAAAATAGGTAAAATTAATTTTATATTCTTTTTATTAATGCAGTCTATCCAAAATATTTTCATGATGACATGTAACCAACACAAAGCATTGAGATATTTCATAATTTTTGTAAATTCCAAGTCTTTGAAACCCAGTATGTATATTTACAGCACATCTGAATTCAGACAGGTGACATATCAAGTGTTCAAGAGGTACACGGGGCAAGTAGCCACCATGTTAGACACTACAATTGCAATTTCACAAACCGAAAACCCCTTGTTCTTAATTACTACCTAACGTTTTCCTGTGAGACAAATCCCAAGCCACGACGGAGGGTACCTGTTCCTTGTGTTAATGAACACAGTAAAAACACAAGAAGAGCTATACCATTGAAAACAGGGTGTGGATCCTAAGAAAGTCATGCTTAACTTTTAATAACAAGTATTTACATATTAAACTACTTGTCTTCCCTGGGCACATTGCTGATCCTATCTCAAATTTCAGGAGTCTTTGTTTTCCTCTGAGAATTTAGTTATCAGCCACATTATCACAAGATTCGGCGCAATATTCACATCTTTACCATTTGCTATTTGAGTAATAGTGGTGTTCCAAAGTAGTAAATTATATAATTCTTAAATCCAAACTGGTTTATGAGTAATTGGTAAGAATCGTAAGTTTCCTCATGAAAAGAGTTCCAAAAAGTCAAGAAGAGAATAACTAAAAACAAATTAGTACCAAAAACACACTAAATCCCAGGCTAATACGCTCTTTGGCCCTTAATAACACAACAAAAGACAGCTTAAGGGGTTGCATGCTAAAGTGAAACCCAACAAACCATTTTAAAGAGCTGAGCAGGATGATCATTAGTAGAACATAAGTGACAGAAAGGTGCCAGTATTTAATCCTCAAATCTGAATATACAACATTTTAAAATTTTTTTTCTAATTTTTCCTTCTCTCTCAGCACCTGGGAAAAATAAAGCCCTAAAGTGAACCCTCTGCCTGACAGGTCTCAGTAACTCTCATCTGAGCATAATTCCTAACTAATTTAATCCCTTCAACTGTGCTTTGGCATGACTTCCAAGACATCAATCACAATTTCCTTCCACTTTAAAAAACACACACTAACACTTATTGACTGTCCAGTATACGTCAGACACTATTATGTATAGACATAAATATTACATACTGGCTCATTTAATTCTTACAGGTGAGTAGTACCATTCCCATTGTATTGTGCAAAAAGACATGAAGAGGCTGAGAACTTTATCAAAGGCACCAAAGATACCTGGCAAAGCCAAGATCTGGGCCCTGAGTCCGTCTGCTGACCAAGTTCACGTTCTGGCCGCTATCCATGCTGCTGCAGGGTTCTGCTGAATCCACTCGTGTGAGGACTCATTACTCCCAGGACAATGTCTAACTTAGGTCCTCCACACTGATATCTAAGATCCAATAGGTAAGCCCTCTGAAAAGTATATCAAGAGCATGAAAATGATGAGTGGTGTAGGAGGAGCCCTGGAAGTGGTGGATGTGGCTGGTGGTGTGAGGTACAGACACCTGAGGTGCTCGCTGCCTGACAGCAGCTGGGCAGGGCCAGGGTTTGCAAAGGAAGCCCCTTCCACCCTGCCGTCCAGCCAACAAGGACCCTGAAGAAGGCACACTAGAGGGGCGGTCAGCGTGTGTGCCCGAGGCACGGGAGAGAGAGGTGGCGTAAGGTGCCCAGTGTCACATATGCTCACAATTAAACACTTACGTATCATTTTATCAAAGGTGACATTTTTTTAAAGAAAGAGGGAAAGAAAATTTATTTATCCCTTAAATTACAAAGCACATTTTCAGTATAGACTTATTTTATATAAGTACTACGTAAGTATTTATGTAAACATTTTAACTCCTCTACACAGTGAATATGAAGCAGCTAACAAGACAATTCACAATAAATTTAAAAATAATGTCAGGAACAATATGGGGGAAAATGCATGGTTGGTTGTTTTTTTTGTTTTGTTTTGTTTTTTTGAAATAAAAAGGGGAATGGTACATGATTTAAGAGGAAAATGAAGTGTGCAGATACATAGTTTATAGGGTCCAAATAATTACTAAAATAGAGCTAATTTAGTAATTATTTAGTAAAATTTAGGTCCGAGTATCCTCCTGCCAGAGGAAAATGTGAAAAAATGATTTGATAGAAATTCACAACGGCAATAAGAAAAAGAGTATTATCACTTCAGTAGAGACAAAATATTTTCTGTGAGTGTAAAGGCAACAGGAAATCAGAAGACCTAACTAGGGCTTCACACAGGAGAAACCATGTAATGGAGTAGACGATGTCTTGGTAAAAATTCATCCATAATAAATGTCACAGTGTATTCCACACAATAGTTTCTCCCAGCGTTACTCAATCAAGCTGAAAACAGCTCAGGGAAGGCAATCTGTGCAGGAGGAAGACAATGAGATCGAGAGATACAGCTCTCTGCTGGGCTGGCTTCATCCACTAATAAATCCCAGAATACTGCGATGAACAAACACAGAATGTCCTTCAGTTCTTCTCCAACTGAAATCTACTTAAGTAGCTTATGCAACAGTTTACTGACTCTTTGCAGTTCAGAGGTTCTGAGACGCTTTCAGGGGCTTTTGTTATTGTGTAAATGGGCTTTGGAGCACTGTCACTGTGCTCTTAGGAGTAGTAGTATATGCCCGTCTCTTCTCTTTCTCCAAGTAGCATAGAAAGGCGGGGGAAACGTGGGTTGCGATTACTTAACAACGACCATGGCTGTTAGCTTTTACCTTAGAAAGTTCTAGTATGTACATTCTCTATTATGTAACTGCTGACAAAATTTATGAATTCACACCCATAATGAGTTCTTAACTAATTTAAAAGGCAACGTGCAAAAGGCATATTTCTAAGAACATGACATCCCCAAAGTGCACATTAAACAGTCCTTGAATGGGCAGAAATTAATGCCAATTATTGAACAGGGTAAGAACACAGAAGTCCATTAAAAACAAAAAACAACAACAATAACAAAAAACAGCTAGCAGGAGGAATGGGGCCTGCTAGCTCTGGAAAGAAATGTAAAATTTATGTCAATTCCACTGAGCTTAAGTATAATTTTTTTTCCTGTGTATTCACATTGGTGTACTCCACTGAGCATATTCACAAAAAGGATCCCCAGTAAGGTACAAAGTGGAATGTTCAGCAAATGCCTCTCAGTCCAAACACAACTGCACGTTGCTTGTGCACTGCATAGAGTCGGATGAAATTTATCCTTCAAAACGAATATCTGGTTGTGTGAAGACAACATAAACGTGATTGTGCTTTAATTTTAAATTCTCTGTTTAGTCACAGGACGTTAGGGCTGGTAACGTGATCCAAAGGAGAAGAAAATAAGGACCATTTGCTACTAATTAAAAAACAGGGGATTAGAAAAAGATGGCTCTGGGAAATAGGGAACAGTTGTTCTCCCAACATGCACCTCTCACCCTGCTGGGTTTGTGGTTTTTAAAATGACAAAAGTGAAAGCTGGAAATATGACAAGGAAATGACTACCAAAACATAAACAGAATATTCCATATGGTTTTTTAAATAATGGTTTCTAAACTGGAGCGAGAAAACTAGATTTGTGAAGCGAAAAGGTAGTATTTCCACATCACAGTTCCTCCTAAACATATAGAATAAACACACATTAGGTCTGATGTAGCTCCATGAAGGAGTAACAAGGTTCCAGTTCTGATTCTAATTGCAATCAATTGCAGTGAATCAACAGATGAGGTAGACGGTGAAAGTGACATAACTTCAACAAACTCAGATTGCTAAAGTTAAATAAATAGCATCCTGGTGACTTGGTGCTACCTAGCTTCATCAAGCAGAGCTACAGAGCAGCAGGTTAGCAGGTTTCTGGCAAGAAATAATTGGTGCTGAGCAACAGACTGTGTACACGAGCAAGAAACATTGCGTAAAACTTACATTACTGGCTTACCCACACCATATGTGCATTTTGGATGGGAACAGGGGCAGCTCTCATACACCTCACATATTCTGGCCTCACAGGCTGGAATGAATGAACATTATGCTTCACTGTGCTAGTTAACCCCGATGGAAGCCAGAAAAATACCAGAATTATGACCTTTCAATTATATACTTTTTTCCAGCAAAACTGAAATTAGGACAACGATGTAGTGGTAACAAAATCATACAATTTTGAAGTTACAGAAAATATATTAACAAACTCCAATAAGCTTGCCTCAAGTTAATTCATCTTGCCAATGTTTTGAGCAGTCAACAGCCTATGCTAATCTGATGGTCACACATAAAAGTCAAAAATTTATAGGTTTAAAGTGGCCAAATTTATCATTTCCAAAGACAGACTTTGTAAGCAAGAGGAAAGATCTTGGGAGTGGTTTTGGCAGGCTGACACTTCACCTATAAGGTCCACTAGACAAGTCCTCTCTAACAAGCATGAAAGCTCCATTAATCAATGCCCCAAATCATTATGTAGCAGGTCCCCCTCACTGCTTTTTCCGTTATAGCCCATCTAAGTAGTAGTATGAAGGCTGGCATTTGGTGGCAAAATCCCAAATCACTGTCAAAGAGTTAAGGAGCCAGGACTTCTGGAAGGAAAAGGTCTCAGACACTGCATCTAAACAACCTAATTAACTAAGAATTGAAGTTGAAGAGAAGATTAGCAACTTGTTCTAGATCAAACACTTGGTGAGCAGAGGAACCCAGCAAAAATATACTTTCTACTACATCATCTGGCCTAGTAATTCAAATGAAAATAAAGTTTGGAGAAATGCACTTCACAAAATCTTCTTCCCAAAAGGTATTATGCATAGGGTGATAAACACATAAAAAAACTAAACTTACCATTTGACAAAAAAAGGACAATAATCCAAATTCACCTTTCGAATCAATAATTTGAAAGGGTTTTATATTAAGAAAAATAAAGAACCTCACACTTTTCTGACAAAATTATATTCTCTTAAACTATTATAATGGGAGAAATTAGTATCTTCAAACAGAGTCTCAGCATCAAAGATACAAAAGAAAAAGCAAGATTTTTAGACAAATACATGTTGAAATCAGTAGCCCACACCTTTTCTGGGGGTGGAGGATGGAGGGGAATGTGACTAACTGATACAATGACATTGACAGGTTGACCAAGAGAAAAGTGTGGGCCGTGTGACTTCCAATGGGATGTGAAAAATAACCTCCAAGTCACCTTACCCTTCTTTCTGCTGAAAAGTCCCCTGGGTGAGAGAACAGATACTTTGACAAGTTGTGATCAGATATGAAGCTCTATGATCAACTAATTAAGGAATTTTAAGCCTAAATGAACCAAGACAGGAAAGTACCAACATATCTCCTAAAGATCATCTTCAATAGATTGCTCCATTGGTATTAGTGCCTTATAAAATAGTTCTTCTGTTAAGCAAAACTTCCCTTGAGTGAATACTTGCTTCCTCACACCAACCTCACTGTCATTTAAAAGATAGGATACACTCATTATAGACTAACTAGGGGCCCGGTGCACAAAAATGTGTGCACTGGGGGGGGTGTCCCTCAGCCTGGCCTGTGCCCTCTCGCAGTCTGGGACCCCCTCGGGGAATGTCCACCTGCTGGCATGCCTGGCCAGCCTGGGTGAGGGGCTGATGGCTGTTTGCAGGCTGGCCAACCCCCCCAGTGGGGACCCTCCCTCCATGGGGGTGTGGCCAGCCTCGGTGAGGGGCTTAGGGCTGTTTTCAGGCTGCCCATAGTCCCTTTAGGGTTCGGGTCCCTACTGGGGTGCCTGACCAGCCTGGGTGAGGGGCTGAGGGCTGTTTTCAGGCTGCTCACAGCTCCCAAGGACCCAACATCCCAGTGAGGCTGGTTGGAATCAGGTTTCTGGCATTTATTTATCTTCTATAATTGAAACTTTGTTGACTTGAGCGGAGGCCTAGGCAGGCAAGGGAGCCTCCTGTTTGCTTCAGCTCTGTGGCTTCTATAATTGAAACTTTGTTGCCTTGAGCAGAGGCCCAGCTGGCAGTTTCCTCCATAGCTGGTGCAAGGGAAGCCTCCAGTTTGCTCTAGCTCCATGGCTGCCAACCGCCATTTTGGCTGGGTTAATTCACATACAGCCACTCTGATTGGCTGGTGGGCATGGCTTGGCTGGTGGGCATGGCTTAGGTGTAATGGAGTGAAGGTCAATTTGCATATTACTCTTTTATTAGATTAGATTGAAAAATCAGAACATTGGAAAGTGTGATTTAACTTACCTACCTATCATCCCAAAGGCAACTATGCTTAATGTTTTTATGTATTACACCATCTTTTTCTGCAGTTTTCACATAGCAGCAATTGTACTCTATATGTAACTGTGTACCTCATATTTTTAACTAAAATTATGAAACCAAGAGTCTACATTTTATTGAAAAATAATCATAACTTTCACTTATGAAAGTGATATTCCACTGAGTGGATTGCAATCTTTTTGCATGTTTAAATCTTGTGGATTTAAACAATTATTTTCTTAGAACAGAATCCTAAAAATAGAATTACTGTCAAAGTATATTAGCATCTTTATGGTTCTTGATACTCACTGCCAAAATGCTTTCCAAAAGGGGTTGTACCATTTTAAATTGCCTTCAATATCAATACCCATTATACTTGTATTTGGACTATGATACATTATAAGAATAATCAGTTTCATAATCATCTTTATAACCCCTCAACTTTAATTTCATAAACTTATATACCATGTTATACTGAAAAATTCTTAAAATCAAAATCCTAGCATCCAGTAGATGTTTGCTATTAATACTATTCTTGAAAATCACTCCCCCCAATCTCTTTACCTATATGCAACCCCCATTCTTTTCCACACAGAACTCAGTTTTAAATGAGAGAATCTTACTCCCCTTTTAAAGGAGTAGCAACCGAAGTCTACATCATCTGACACTCACGAAGTTCATGGATATTTTCATGCATTTGAATGACTATCTGAAATAAAAGCAACAAGGAAACTAGTCCCTCTAGGATCTGAAGGCTCTGTTAAAAGACATAAAAGAAGTATGAAAACACATTAGAGGAAAAATGAATGTTTCATTAATATGTACATTCCATACCTTTTTTCTAAATCAACCTTTCCCTAAATTACTGAACTAGGAATTTCACATGTAACTGAACTATTCACATATACACAAATAAAATATAGCAAATACTATGTACTAGATGGCGAAGTGTGGTTGAAATGACAATAAACAAGTCCCCAAAACCCTTATTTAATTTTCCAGCGAGTCTAACATTATGCACTTAATTTTAGCAACTATTTTGGTGTTGTTGCTACTACCTTAATTACTGTTTCTATAACTGCTGTCTATTAAATTTCTTAGTACATATTGGCTGTAAGACTTTTTAGGTCTTCATTAAGGAATTATATTAAATGTAATAAGCTACTCTGATTAACAGAAGTTGGAGGGATATTAGTGTCACAGTTTATTCTTATAAGTAATTTTTGTGTCTTCTGTCAGTATAACTACAAGAGGATCTCAATACCACCAGCTGATAATAATCTTTATAAATCCTACTTTGCAGCTCTACCATCTGTTGGTTATTATTTTATACATGGCTCCATATGCATATGTGAATTAGTTGTCACTCAAGACAAATATACAAATGGAATTGTGGTTTTGTGGGGAGATTTTTATTGGCTTGTTTTTTGTATTTTGCTATTTTAGGCCAGAGCACTAAATAAATAAACATATTTCTCAGTCTTGGAGACTAAAAATAAGTGAAAATTAAAAAATAATTTTAGTAGTACAAGTAAAAGAAATTTAAGTTCAACAAACACAATCTAAAAGTATGTATAAAGATGCTTCATAGAACTGTGCACCTCAAACCTATATAATTTTGTTAACCAGTGTCACACCAATAAATTCAATTAAAAGGGAAAAAATAAAAAATAAGCAAAAGTATATGTTAAAATAGTAGTCATCAATATTGGATATAATTATATTAAAAAACTGAAATTTACATATTTGTAGCTCTCAAAATATACCTAAAAAACCAAACATGAACAGGTCCACTAGTAAATTAGTAGCTAATATGGTTCTCGTATTCACAATATAAAACACACATTAGATGAGAAAAGAATGACTAATGACTTGCTTATTTGTAATGTTTATTCCCCGAGGAGATGAGTCACAATGGCACAGACTGAAAGCGGACCTCCCGTGAATGTGTGGGTTTGTCCCCCTGGAGCCCCACGTCACAGGCGCCTAGACGAGCAGAGGCACTAAGCAGCTACAGTGCCATCGCAACTCTCTCCCTACGTTTACCCAGAAAGGCAGTAAGAAAAAACAAACAAAAACAGAATGAGGTGACTCGCCCTCCAATTGTATAATTAGTCCCAAATTACAACTTTTTTCCTCCAAGTACTAGCACTAGAGTCTAATGTCTAATTTTAGTAAGCCCAAACACGGGATTACAGGAGCTTACAATGGCTACACACCAAAGTATGGGGAATTCTGTTCAAAATTACCAATGGCTCTTAAAATGCAGACTAAAGCACAATCTGAGAGAAACTATACGTGATGACCAAATTAGGTCAGTGTTTCTCTACATTATCCTATTTTAGGTGGTAATACTCCGGGATCCTATATAGGGAACACTAAAGCAAAACCAGTAGTAACTAATTTAAGTCATCATTGAGGAAAAACTGCAAGGCGGAGTGAAGAAGAGACAAACTGAGAAATAATTGTCCAGAATGAAACTGCATTATTTTTAGTTTCACAAAGTAAAAAGTCCCACTCAGTACCCAGTGCAAATAAATATGCTGCTTTTCATAGTTTTTTGTGTAAAGGTATTAAAATACTTCATAATTCAACGCTGTAGAAATTAACTTACATGATGCCTAAACTACATCTCCTTTTTTCAAATCATATTCCACCCAGATGCTAAAATTTCCAGGATGTCGGTGAGAGAGCTGTACTTGGGAGAGGAAACACAATTTTGAAGTATACCTGGGCTGCAAAGTGTAAGGGAAAATATCACAGACTACTTAACAAAATATTTTAACTTCTACTAAAAAAACTACAGTGCAGCACAGACACGTTATATTTCTTTAACCCTGCATTATCTGTCATCAAAAAGGAAGTTACATACCATGATTTGCTTCTGTATTTTTCAAATGTTCTTAATGAAGAATTTTATTTCACAAAAATTTATCATAGTAACATAAAAATTGATTGTATAAATAAAAAATTGTCATGATTCAAAATACATCATGCACAAAGCCTTTCTTCACCTCTGTAATGATATTTCTTCCTCCTTTGAAATATCAGTTATTTTATTCCACCTCATATTATAGTGCCTTGTACAAGTTTTCTAATTATCCATGAATAGAAAATGTCTGCTTCCATAAGTGGGAGTCACAGAGTCTTATATATCTCTATATCTTCTCCACCCCATATCTAACAATTCCCTGAAAATAGTAAGCAATGTATCTACATGTGTATCTGAATTCTCCAAAAACCTTATTTTGTTATATACTAAAAGCCACCTTCAAAGGGTCCTTAGAAAAAATGAGTTCTATTTTGATAACTAAGAGTGCTATTTTTAAGCCTTACAGAATCCATACTAATTTACCATATATGTTTTCATACTAAATAATATTTCAACATTTAAAACAATGAGAATCTTTCCTGCTAAGTACAAGAATCAGTTCTTAATCAGTTGTCTATCTTTTTAAAAAACTAACTGAAATCATTACACTTTTCCTTGCTGATGTAAGAATGCCCAAAAGAGTGTAAATCAACAGATTTTTTAAATGGGTAACGCCTAAGAAATATAATTATTGCTTATAGAGAGGAAAAAAACAATTGTGTGTTTAAAATAGAAGGTGGAAACAGAATTTAAGGAAGAGATCTGCTCATGAAACAGCACTTGCAAGGGGACCACTTATTTGTTCATTTATCCACCCAGACATCACGGACAGGAGCTGTGTCACGCCACAAGCGGAACAGTTCCTTCGTGGCCCAGGCTATGAGCTAATGAAGGTGTATTCTCCACCTTCCAGACAACACAAGTGGTAGCAGAACCTTGTAGTCATCTCTGGCTGAGGGAGGAGGAAAAAGAGCTCACAAGGGAGGTGACATTTGAGCAGGGTTTTAGGGTTAAGCTTTATTCTGCAGATTTCAAGACATCTGAGGGATCAGAAGTAACACAACTTGCTATTTTTAGCGGTTAGGGGAAGAAACTGCTTGTCTAACAACAGTTTGGCGAACGAATGTGGACCTAGTCAGAGTATGAGGAACCAGATTTGGAAGACATTTGAGAGGTGGCATCAACAGGATTTGAAGATAGATTTGATGAGTCAAAATGGTAATTTTAGGCTTTGACCTTGGCAGACAGATGATGACATTAAATAAAATATAGATTGCCAGTTAACGTGTATTTATTGAGCACCTTCTATGTACAGACACTATTTGAGGCACACGAGGTCTGTTTTCATTGTATTCAGGGGTGGCGGACAGTAAACAAATGAATAATCTGAGATGGTGATAAACAAGCTGGAGAAAAGAGGGTTATGTGAGAGTGACTGGCGAAGGGCATGTTAGCGGACTAAGTGACACCTGAACGAAGACCTGGATAATGAGGCAGCCAAGCGAAGCCGTGATAAGAAGGGAGAGCAAATGCAGAGGCTGGGATGGGAAAGAGCTTAGGTGGTCAAGGGACAGAAAGGCAGCTGGGGATGGGGTGGGGCTTGCAGGGTGTAGAGAAAAATGAGACTGCAGCCCACATGGAACTCCATGCAGCCATAGTCAGGGGCTCAGCCAGCAGGAAGGATGTGATCTGATTTATATTTCTGTCTGCTGTATGGAGAATGGACTTAAGGGGGAAGAATGAAGGCAGAGAGTCCTGGAGAAAATGGAGGCTTAGACTTGGTTCGCACAGTACCATGTTGAGAAGGGGTCAGATTCTAGGCATAGAGGGCAAGGTGACAGGCTTCCTGATGGACTGGCTGTGGAGTGTGAGGCAAAGACAGGAACCTCAGGGGTTTCGATGCTAAACCACTATGGGGAGGACGGTGATATTCAACAGAGTTAGTGGAAAGTTAAGCAGACAGAAGCTCAGGGTGGCAGAATCAAGAATCAACAGTTCTTCTCTGGTCAAGTAAAGGCTGAACTGTCTAGAAACTTGTAAGGGAAACAGTAAGTAGGCAGTTGGACATAGTGTAGATTTCAGGAAATAGGTCTAGGTAGATATAGACTTTGGGAGTCATCATCCTCTACATAAAAATATTTTTCTTTTTCTTTATTTTTCTTTGTCAATCCTCATCCAAGGAGATTCTTCCATTGATTTATAGAGAAAGTAGAAGGGAGGGGGAGAGATAGAGAGAAAAAAACATCAATGTGAGAGAGACACATCCATTGGTTGCCTCCAGCATGTGCCTCGACACGGGCTGAGGATCTAGCCTGCAACCAAAGTATGTGGCCTTGACTGGAATGGAATCTGCAATCCTTCAGTCCACGGCTGGCGTGCTAACCACTGAGCAAACAGACCAGGGCTACATAGAGTCTTATACCATGAGACTGGATAAGATTTACCTGGACTGATCAAGAGAGACTGGGGTGGGGGGACGGTGGGGAACATGCAGCAATGTTTTTGTTTTGAGGTCTTTAAAGGAGAGGAATGAGCCCTGACCGATTTGGCTCAGTGGATAGAGCATCAGCCTGCAGACTGAAAGGTCCCAGGTTCAATTCTGGTCAAGGGCATGTACCTTGGTTGTGGGTACATCCCAGTAGGGGGCGTGCAGGAGGCAGCTGATCAATGTTTCTAGCTCTCTATCCCTCTCCCTTCCTCTCTATAAAAAATCAATAAAATATATTTAAAAATAAATAAATACAATAAAGGAGAGGAATGAATTCCATTTTAGACACTTAAGGTTGAGGTAAATGATTATTTGGCTTTTCTGTGGCAAATCACACACAGACTCTAAAGGACTTTATCATGAGCCTCTTGTACTGGATTCGCCCCTGTGGTCTCATTTGCCGTCTCCCCATTATTTTTTGCTACATACATAAGTTCTCTGATAGCAAACACTACCCTCTGAGTGTCCAGCTGCCACTCAAAGAGAAGGCATTTCTGAAATATCTCTTACAGCATGAGTTATAGTAAATCCACTCTTTAAGAACTGATTATATAATAGACTAGAAAACATCACAATAATGAGCTACTTTGAAATATGGGAGGACCATAATCTCAAAAGCTTCTTCCTTGAAGAGTTATTAACCTTGGAATTCTTTCCATCAGTGAATCAACTTTGAAAGATAATCAAGTACTTCAGACATTTCCAGTGAATCCCATAACTAAGCAATTAAACTCAATAATTATGGATGATATCTAAACCATTCTGGTGGTTCTTTCTCAAAGTTTAAATACACCAACCTTTATTTCCCATCATAGATGCTACTCAGCAGTCACAAAATGTTTCAATAAATGAAAAGGATCAAGCTACTTTAATGTATAGATGGGACATATTTCTTTGACCTTTTATCTGTGTTTTTCACCAGTGTATACTCCTCACATGGCACCTTGAAGACAGCCAGTGCTCAATAAATAATTGTTGTACGCATGAATGAAAAACTAATGCAGTTTCATGGGAAAGATGACACTTTTCTTCCTCTACATAAATTCCCTCCCTACATTTCTCTTTAAATAAGTTCTTTATTATAAAACATTTATTCATTATGGAAGATCTGAATATAAAAAAATAAAAATATCTCTTCTTAAAACACATATTACTGGTTACTTACAATTCATGACTGTATTCATTCATTCATTTATTCATTCATTCAACAAATCTTTTTGACTATCTATTCTGTGCTGGGCTATGGGGATATGGAGATGAAGCAAATAGGCCAGGCCCCTGATTCCACTCCATTGTATAAAGCAAGACCCTCATGTACTACAGCAGAATGAAAGTAGAGGTGTGTCATCACGTAGAAAGCTTCATGGGTATCCCTTCTGCCCAAAAAATTAACACCCCCCCCCCTAAATCCTAAAAATTATTTCGGTGATTAAATAAAATTAGTACGTTTCTACCTAGTATACAGAAGTGTCCTGATGACATTTTCAAGAACTCTCAAGGAGCAAATAGCTTTTTCATGTGGAAAAGAACAAATCACCTAGTCTTTCTATGGAACAGCATCAAGGACTGCGTTTTGATGCTGGAAATGGTAAGGTAATATAGTTCTCCACAGGTTATTTTCAAACCTTCCCTTTAGCTTCATACATTACTACTTAGTCAAATGTATTAGGAAATAACCACTCAATTAAAAACAGTTCAAATGTTTTAACCTGAGTGCTTGGTTTCTCCTCTATTTCCAACACAAGGAGAGCTTAACGCTTGGGAGTCACGCTGTATTATCATCCCGGACTTAGAGCAGATGACCTATTTCCGCATAGCAAGAGTAAGAAGTGATTGTTCATCCTCAGAGAAATATGTAGCCACTGTGATTCATTCAGTTTCGCCCTGAAAGGACTCACAGGGAGTTTCACTTACTGGTTGGTTGCCTTCTTCTTCTGACGTTTTACCTCTTGCTGCCATTCTCTGCTCATTTTCTGTCTCTCCTAAGAAGCAAAAGAGAAAAAAAAAAAGAAAACTTTATCATCTCATTAAGGCCAAAATGTCTTCTATTTCTTTGAAATATCTTTGATATTATATGCTTCACATTATGGAATCAACTACTACTTCCTTTGTTAAATACTGAGGTTTCAGATATCAAATATATATGTATATATGTGTACACACACACACACAAACATACACATATACATACAATGTAAACCAGAAATATATCCTGTTTTATAAAGGTTTACACTAGACAAATGAAGTCGATTCACATTTTGTAAATCAAATCATATTTCAAGTAAACTAGGAAAGCTTACAATTTTAAAAAGATAAGGAAAATTATTTTCAAATTTAAAGTCTTTATAATATGAGTAACTGTCCTCCAAATTAGTTTTTATAAGGTTTATGCTTTATAAAATTTTGCATATCTGTTAATTTGCCTCTAAGTACATACATATATTTGCATGTAACAATTAACCAAATGTTGAACAATCTTTACAACAAGAAAGAGTAACGAGCAAATTCATAAACTGGTCTTCAGTTAGACTTTGACTCCTAAGGCTGTGCCTGGGTGAGTTATGCTACTAAATGAAGTTAGTGAATAGGCTGGCTCCAAGGACACAGAACAAACACAAACATAGGTAAGTGTGAGCATAATCTCATTTGTTAATGACCTATTTTTATTTATTATCACTAATGAACCGTGATTAACACAGGGTAAGTAAAGAAACAATTAGCCTATTTCTTTCAAGCACAATGAGAGGTTAACTTAGTCATTTGTAAACTGCTTGTCCCATAAAATTAAGCCAGCTCAGGAATGTCCACAACAGGTTAATTACAAAATTCATAGAAGATGGCTTGACTGATACTAAAGGTTAGGAATTTGTAAATAGAAGGAAGAACACAGGTCTTGAATGAAAATAAAGTATGAAAGTAAGAAAGGCGGAGGTTAACTTTTCCATATGAAATATAAAAGTTTAGTTTACCAAGGAAGAAAGAACCTCGTGTACATTTTAAAGGACTAAACAAAATTCTGTTAAATTCTAAAATCATGAAGCAATAATAAAATTGGTAGTTTATTTACTTAAGACAGTTATTTTACTTAGGATAAAGGAACTCTCCAAAGTGTTCAAAATCCAAGCACATTAATAATACTCCAGCCTAAAAGATTTGTTCTCAGCTATCGTAAATAATAAAAGACTAATGTGCAAATCGACTGAACAGTGGAATGATCGGTTGCTATGACATGCACTGACCACCAGGGGTTCAATGCAGGAGCTGCCCTCTGGTGGTCAGTGTGCTCCCACAGGGGAAGCACCACTCAGCCAGAAGCTGGGCTCATGGCTGGTGAACACAGCGGTGGTGGCGGGAGCCTCTCCTGCCTCCTCAGCAGTAGGACATCCCCCAAGGGTTCCCGGACTGCATGAGGGTGCAGACTGGGCTGAGGGACACCAAGTGCACAAATTTTGTACACCAGGCCTCTAGTATGTAACATAAATAGCTGGCCAGGACATAGTACATAATAGGTGTTTAATAAACACTAGCTGAATTAGTGAACTTCTCTTTATAGTTTCCAGTCTATAAAACTGTGACAAAGTTTTACTAAATGTCATAAAAACTGTATTTCAGCATTCAGTTAGTCTCTTCTAAAACATATTTGTGAAACCTAAAAGGCAAATTTATCAAACACCACCATAATGTATTATTACCAGTGATCCATAATTGCAGCATAACTTATTAGATTTTAAAAACAGTTAATGATTTTTTTTTAAATCATATTAAAACAAAAGCATTAGGAACTTTTGGGTTACAGCTATAAGATACTACAGTTAACCACTTGCAACAACATGGATGGGCCTTGAGAACATTATGCTAAGCGAAATCAATCCGAAAAAGCTAAGAACTATACTATTTCACTCATATGTTGGATACAAAACTGAAACTCGTGAACACAGACAGCAGTGTGGTAACTGCCAGAGGAAGTAGGTGGAGGGAGATGGGCGTCCAAATATGAGGCGACAGGAGAGGATCTGACTTTGGGTGATGGGCCCACGGTATAACATACAGATCCTGTAACATAGAAACCCATACCTAAAACTTACATGTTCATGTTGACCAATGTCACCCCAATCAATTTAATAAATACTTATATGAAAGAGATAATAGTTAATTTTAATTGAAAATTAAATCAACCTACTTTTGTGACCTAGGATATCACTAAATGATTTTGATTTTTAAGTGTTTAAGCGGACCGTTTGTTTGCTTATAAAGAAGAGTCTTATTTTCAGAAACCCACTTCTCTCTGGAAGTCTGGGATAAGCAGATCCCAGGCAGCAATACCAGTGAACAAGGAGTTCAGTCTGCTTGGTTATGGGCGGAGAGCGTGGCAGCATGAATAGCCAAGGTAATGTACAATGAGGACAGGGTGTGTTTCGTAACTCCCATGCGTGATGCTAGGAAAATACAAATCACCGGAAATAAAAGCTTTGTTGCCTTTTAGGCTAAAAAAAACCTCAAGAACGATTTTTTTTTTTAACCTTTCAAAATGATTACTGCTCCATCCCACAGCCACGCAAACACTTTATTGGGCTAAAATCATTTGGCTAAAAGCATTCTATGTGCTTCCTTTGCCATTTTCTGATTTCAAGGTGTGTATCTATACAAGACTTTCCCTGAGTCTCCTACAGCCTGAATAGCCAGAACAGCTATCACCAGTGTTCCCAGCATCACACAGCACATCTGCCTGGAAGCGACTCTAGCATCACTACTGGCTGAAATGCCATGTCTGGCGATGACTCAAATAGAACAATAACTGATTACAAGGAAAAATGCCTTTTTCAAGAGTCTCTATAAGCAAAGGCACAAAAGGAAAACTACACAAACAGCAGAAAGAAAAGGCACAAAGAAATAACATTGCTGAAGTTTTATTCCTCTCACTGGCGAATTATTCTGTCATGGTAAAAATTCAGTTATTTTGTCCATTTTTTATAACTCACATGAAAGTTAGGCACTTTTATAAAAGGAAGATTCATGTAACAAATGTGAAATAAGGTACTTTAGTTTTCAAACATCAGTTAACTCTAATTTATATGCTGGATGGATTCAAATTTTTCATTGGCAAATCAGCTGCTTAAAAAGAACAAAAACCACCAACATCTTCTCACAGTACTTCACATTTCCTAAAGCCTTCTGTATCCCACCACATTGAATTCTTGCTCTGGTTTAATAAAACATTCTCCCCACCCCAAGCCCCCAAATTACAGGGGAATGAATCCTCAGGGCCAGAGCACTCCATGAAATGCCCAGATCTCCCAGGTAGAAAGCAGTCTCAGTAGGATCAGAATCTGGTGTCGCCATCTCTGGGGATTCTGTGGAAGGTCCTGAGGGATGGGCTGAGGTGGGGAAGCACATCTCTGAGTTAGGGAGTAGGGTGTGAAGAGACACTGGTCCAATGCCCTGGGCCCCTTAGACCCTTCTCTCTATTCCTTTGTTCTGCCGCAGGCCCCACAGATTATCTGTTCTCATCCCTTTCCAATGATGATGGTAAATACTTCTGACCAGGGCAGGCCGCTGTCTTCTCCCAGTCCTTCAGAGCAAACACAGTCCCCTGGATACTTTTCTAGAAGTTCGTAAGGCAAGAAACAATTTCGTAAGAGGCAAAATCCCTCTTATACTACAGTGTGCCATTTTCTTGGTTTAAAATAGAGTTTTTATTTAGAGTGAGGAAATGATAGAGACTACTTATACATACTAACAAAGCTCCCTCAGGACTGAAAGAACTGAAATGAAATTCATCTAGATTTTAGATCAGGGGTTGGCCACTGCTTTCTCTAAACGGCTGGAGAGAAAACATTTTAGGTTCACGGACCACACTTTCTTGCTTGCAACTTCCTGACTCTACCATTATAGATGAGAGCAGCCGCAGACAATATATAAACCAATGAGGGAGGCTGTGTCTATAAAAGTGTATTTACAAAGACCACTGCCAGGCTGCAATTTCCTGATCTCCGTATTAGAGAATAAAGGCCCTCCGCCTTTTCAGATAAAAGGCTGAATTGGGTTTGAATTATATGAGGAGATGAGGAAGGGACAGTCATTAGACTATCACTATGATCCCTTCTCCTGGGTCAATTGGTTTGAGAAGAGAGACAGTGGTGAAGAGTGAGCACTAGGGGTAAGGGAATACGGAAAAGAGAGAAATCCCCAGTGACGAGAAGGGAACCCACATGCCTATTTGGGTCACTAGAATGAACTTGTTTGGGTGGGGGCCTTGGTAGCGGGGTGGGGTGCGGGGGAAGGTGGCCTTGGTAGGAGGGGTGGCACCAGGCCTCCCTCTACTCCAGTTCTGCGGTTGGTGATTTGGGAGGACTTGGCTGTGTGGTTCTGCCCCTTCCCTTTCCCCTTGTCTTGAGAATGGGAGGACCACAGAGAACACATGGCTCCCTCTGCTCTGACCCTCCACAGGGACTTCCTCCCACATGGGAAGCCTGCCCCGGCCCAGCATATCCTGCAACTACATGGAGCTCAATCTAACTCTGGGTTTCAAATTAGGAAACCTATTTGCTCCTTTTAGAAGCCACGTTCTCCAACACCAGCTTTATTAGCAATAAAGATGAGCATATCGTTTTCTGTATGTGTGGGGTTTTTTTTCTTTTTTTTCTGAAAGTGGCCATATCTTATCTGGAGAAGAGGCATGTTAACACTGGAACATCCTAGAGCCCAACAGGACTAGGAATGGACTGGTGTAGACAGAGTTGGGCCTGCCCGCAATGAAAAAATGTGAATACAGAAAACCTTTTCTTTCTTTTCTTGATTAGAGAAAAATTACCTAGAACTCAATTCCTTAGAATATAGTCTACAAAACACAAGTTTCAAGGGATTCACCTGAAAAGATTTCTATGGTTAAAAGTATGAGGAAAATCTGTAGAATGTGTTCCCTTTTAGTTGTTTTCCAATTTAACATATTAAAGGCTCTGCGAAATTGTTTAGTAAAGAAATTTAATTTTTTCCACAATGACTGTGGAGCCATTATATTCACTGAATACCTATTAAACATATTGCAGAGGTCTATGAACACACCATGGATGATGGTGACATAACATTTCCAAAGTTAAAATTGATTATGACATACTAGAGGCCCGGTGCATGAATTCATGCACAGATGAGGTTCCTTAGCCTGGCCTGTGATCGGGAGATCAGGACCAATCCGGGGAGCTGGATTGGGGAAGGACCATGGGAGGTTGGCTGTCAGAGCGCACTAACCACCAGGGGGCATCTCCTGCATTGTGCATCTGCACCCTGATGGTCAGTGCACATCATAGCTACCTGACATCAAGTCGTCAGGGCTTAACAGTCGCTTAGGCTTTTATATATATAGATATTTTTACCTGACCCTTCAGAAAACCCCTCCACATGGCCAAATTTGTTACTTAGCTTTTGAACATTCATTTTACACAATACTAACCCACACTCACTTTCCTTTAGGTGATTCTTTTCACAACGCCCTGTTCATCCATTCAGTTGCATTTGGGGCAGACTAGCATTATGTGACAGCATTCTATTACATACTTCTGATGCCAGAATAGTTGATCATCTACAGCAAGGAAAAGGATAGCCAAGCACCTTGAAGACAGGAGAAAACACCAGTGCTCAGAAATATCTCCTCCACCAATTCCACCAATTAGAGGTTCATTAGGGTTAATGAGCTCCTCTTTTAAAATGCAAATACCCTCTGGGAGGGTTTGCTTATTAGTCACTCACCCAGTGAAGTAGCGGAAACAACAGCGCCATGGCGACCCATTAGCTCCTTTTCATTTTTCAGTCACACACTCATTACACTAGGCAGCCTGTCACTGGGGCAAAAGGATGGCTTGGAATCTGACAATCTTGACCCAAATCCTTTACCAAGTCCATGACCTTGTGCAAGTTCCTTAACTTCTCGGAGCTTCACTTTCCTCATCTGAAAAATGGGACTCGTCGTACATACTGAGGTTACAAAGATTAAATGAGAAAACATGTTAAACCCTAACTGCAGAGAAGGGAGAGGAGTTGGGGCAAGATAAAGCTTTGTCTTAGTGTCAACTGCTATTCAGTCTTTGTCGTGTGACTGTGGCCATTAGCGTCAGCAGAGGAGAGGTGCTGGAGGGGCCTTTACAGGTCATCTTACTTAGTCTTCAGGGCAGTGGTGTGAGCTGGCTTTATTCTATCTATTTAAGAATGGCAAACTTAGGTATTAGAATCCAAGTCTGCTGACAATGCCAAATAATAGATAATATGCGGCTTCCCATTACTTATCAAAACGTGAGTCTGGCCACCATGGCTCAGTGGTTGAGTGTCCAACCTCTGAACCAGGAAGTCAGGGTTCGATTCCTGGCCAGTAGGGGGTGTGCAGGAGGCAGCTGATCAATTGATTCTCTCTCATCGTTGTTTCTATTTCTCTCTCCCTCTTCCTTCCTCTCTGAAAGCAATAAAAATAAATTTAAAAAAACTTGAATTATCCAACATACTTTACATTTAAGTCTCCTCCAGTTCAGTACAGTTTTTCCTTCTACTTTTCCTAATACCATCCACTTACTCCCAAATTTCCACTGTAATAAAAAAGAGGAGAAATAAAGAAAAGACAAAAGTACTAACTGCTGAAGACATGCCCTTCTCAGGAGCCTGCTGCTGTGAGGTCAGGATTCTGATGACAATTGTTATAACCCCTCAAGAAAATGAGCCAGGAGGGAACAGCTAAGCCATAGATGAAGGAATACTCTACTTAGCAAACAAACATAAGGAAAGGGTGACTGGGAATTAGCAAAAAAAATTTAAAATGGCACCAAGAACATATGCAATTGGCATACCAAAACTGTTACACCCAAACTTACTAAGGATGGAATATAACTAATACACTGGCATCATTCTGATTATAAAGTGAATACTCCAAAAAAAAATCTGTTGCTTTGACTGTGTGGGAGGGGAGTGGGCAATAAGAAAGATAATTCTACAAATACACTCACTAAGAGCTTATAAAATAATTATAAATGGTTGTTAAATTATGAAGAAAATTTTAAATTAAGGTTTCAATAGAATAGGAAATCTACCTTATGAGATATTAGTGTGAATTTTAAATTTAATACATATTTATATTCAACTTTTAGGCATCATATTAAGATTTTAACTTTATGAATGCTATTGAAATCATAGAGCGAAACCTTAAAATCTTACGGTCAAAGGGAATTCTTAAAGGCATTTTACTCAGGAAAGTAATAATTCCAGCAAATCCAACTGAAGTCAGAGCCACTTATAGTCCTATTGGCCTGTTCTTAATTAACTTGTCCTGGGATTCCACAGATGTCTTTAGGTCTGAGTCTTGTTGCTTTGTAGTTATGGGTAATAATTTTCCTGGAAGATCTTAAAGCAATGCAAAAACATCATTTAAGCATTTAACAGTTAAGCTTAGACACCCTTACTTTTAGGCTAGAAGACTAGAAACACAAAGGCCAAATTCATCTTGCACATGCACATTTGCACAATACTGGATCATGCTGTACAAATCTGGCTTCAAAGCTTTTTTTTGTTAATGTTTCCTGAATCAGAGTAAATTTATATACTGTGAGAGTAAGTTGGGCTGACCATTCCGGACCCTGGATCCCAAAATGCTGCTGAAAGAAATCTCTGCCAAGGGCCACTCTGAGCAGTCCACCGACAACAGATTCCAAGGGCTCGCTGAAAACAAACAGGACTGACACAGAGGGTTTTCAGTACATCAGCTTGAAGCCTGAATTTGTAAAGGGGTGGGGGATAACAGGTCCATGCTACCAGGTTATCTGGTATTCTGCAACAAAGAGTCGACGTGCTGCCAGCTGTGGGTGAAGATGGCATTGATTCATCACCAATAATGCAGACCTAGGCTGGAGATACATGGCATCAAGTCAGTCACACTCAGGAGTGTGCAGTTTCCTTTCCAACGAATAGAATAAACTTATGAAATTACTGTTTGATGCCAGGAATTCTGCTCAGTCAATATTCAACATAGAGAAATAAGTGACCCCATGAAATCAAATGTGCATCTCAAGCTGTAGTATCAATAGGTCCAACCAGAGATATTAGGTAGGTAAGCTTCTCAATCTCTTGAAATGCAGTTTGTAGGTTGATACAGAAAACTGCAGAGAAAATTTCTAGTGGACCCAATAAAAGCGGTATATGAACTATATTACCCAGTTAATGTATTACAAAGCTTAAATTTCACACATTCAATAAAAATCAGACACACACACAGTATGCGCCATACATTATGCTGGGTACCATGTGAACTACAGTGATAGCATCTCTGCTCTCTCAGCATTTACATTCTAGAAAGATTCCAAAAAAGCAAATGGAAATCATAGGATCTGGATATAAAAATGGACCCAAAAGGAAAAAATTATAGGGGTACAGCCCTAGCTTGTTTGGCTCAGTGGATAGAGCGTCGACCTGCAGACTGAAGGATCCCAGGTTCGGTTACAGTCAAGGACACATACTCAGGTTGTGGGCTCAATCCCCAGCAGGGGGTGTGCAGGAGGCAGCTGATCAATGATTCTCTCTCATCACTGATCTCTTTCTCCCTCTCCCTTCTTCTCTGAAATCAATAAGATATATATATATTTTAAAATATATATATATATATATATATATATATATATATATATATATATATATATATATTAAAATTATGGGAGTACAAAATCAGGTAAGGCACAGAAAATATGAAGCATGCTGTGAAAAAGGTGACCACCCATAACAAAAATAAGCTTCTTTATCAGGAGTTTTTTGTTGTTGTTTTTATGCCCCAACTCCTTTAATTAAAAAAAAAAGTGTATCACTAGCCAGTATCATTACTTTTAACAGAAGTCAAATGTTAACTCACACAAAAGTTTAAAGAGAATATTTCTGAAAACGCATCATTATTTGAAGAAGAGTTGATATTAAAAAAGTGAACCGCTTGCCAATCACAGATCACAATCAGACGCACAGCCACATGTGGTAGATGTGAGGTGGTATGATATAACTAGTTGAGTACAGAGTTTGAATTTCAAAACGCAAAAGAATCTGGTTGGTTTTATTGAAGATGTCACACTCGTCACTCAATTATACAGTATAAATGTGTGAAATACTTTCCTGAGGGTTACAACATACTATGTCATATTTAAAATGTTCATATAAGAGACGAGAGTTGGTCCCTTTAATAACTCAGGTACGCCTATGCACTACCAGGCCCAATGGAGGAAGTCCTAACCTCTTCACGGGCCCCAATGAGCATCCGGAGGAAGGACTCTGAAAGGGCCAGCATGAGTTAGCGTTGCAAACGGCCAGGCCATCCTTTGTTAAACGTGCAGGATTTTTAGTTGGGCTACAATATACAGACAGAGTGAAAACGAAAGTGAGTCATGGGCTGGCATGACTGTGCCCCGAAGGGGAACAGGGGCTGAAAGCAGCAGAAAGCAGGGCTTCCACGTCACAGATAGGAGCGTTCTGAGATCCCCTGGCCAGTGGGACAGTGAACCTGACGCGTTTCCTCGAGGGTCAGAATCATCGGGGGTGCAACTTCCTGAGTCTCACAGGAGATGCAAACTTGTGAGGTTTGGTGAAGGGCCTAGGAATCTAAAACTTTAGCAAGTATTCCAGGAGGCCCGAATGCAGGGGTTCACGGCCGATACTTCGGAAAACACTGAAGCTGACTCACTGAGATACCCTTATGAAACTGGCAGATCATCGCCTAATTTTTGAAATGATTGTGCCCTCCCCAGTCTCTCCCTCCCTCACACTTGTATAAATACCTATTTACAGAGGACATATCTCTGTGCTAAGGCTGAGGCTCAATAAGGTAAGCTCCCAAGAATTGAAAGCAGAGTCTTGAAGAAATATCTGTATACCCAGGTTCATAGCAGCATTATTCACAAGAGCCAAAAGGTGTCCATCAGCCTATGAGTGGATAAACAAACTGTGGTACATACATACAATGTAATATTATTCAGCTATAAAAGGAAGGCAATGGTGACATATGCTACAATATGGATGAACCTTGAAGGCATTACACCAAGTAAAATAAGTCAGTCACAAGAAGACGAATAACTGTATGATTCTATCACATGAGGTTCCTAAAACAGTCAAACTCATATAGGCACGGGTTCAGCAAAATTAGAATTCACCTGGACATGTGCCTAATGGCAACACATAAGAAAGTTCCAATCTCTAACTTTTTTTTTAAGATTAAAGGGCTAAGATGGTGAAGACAAACGTACCAGCCGACCAATTGTTACGCAGTTGTCGTAAAAGTAGTTGCTTCATTCAAATCAACTTGTCTCAATCCAATTCCTTCTCTCCTCCCAGTTGCCCACTGTAACCACCTCCAGACTTAATAAAGCAAACCTCCCTCCCGTGGCTCTCAAACCCTCTCTCTCTCTGCCCCACCCCTACCCCCCCAGGAGAAAGCACACCAGCCCCCATGAGAGCAGAGCCCCATGAAACCACAGCCCAGTGGCAGCTGGGAGAGCTCTCCATCTAAGGAAGGAGCAGAAGGCAGGTCTTCCAAGGCTTCCTGAGGAGAATACTGAATGCTTCCTTTCTGCACAGTGCCAACCCATCGGCAGAAGACAAGTCAGGAAGAGAAGCATAAGGAATGAGTATGGTTCCTTGTTAAGCCTGATTCTAAGATTATAGCAAATAGTGCACTGAATAAGAAGTTTCCCAGACTGTGAAATAGTGTACAGGCATAAGAGACAAAGAGCAGGAGGGCTTAGGTTGGTTTAGGCCCTGGTTCTCAAAAGCACAAAATGCACCCATATTGAAAGATCAGCAGAAAACAAAAACATCCCACTATGGTCTGTATCCCCTCAAAATTCCTATGTTGAAACCCTGATTCCCTAAAATGACGGTATCAAGAGATGGGGCATTGAGGAGGTAATTAGGTCTTGAGGATGGAGCCCTCATAAATGGGATAAGTGTCCTTATAAAGAGGCCCCCCAGAGATCCCTACATGTGAGGACTTGGCAAGAAGGCATGAACCAGGAAGAGGACTCTCACCAGAAAGTGACTGTGCTAGAATCTTGAGCTTAGACTCCCCAGCCTCCAGAACTGTGATAAACTTCTGTTGTTTATAAGCTGCCAGAATTGGACTAAGATATATTCCAAAATTAAAATAAATTATTTGGGGCTTATCCATCATTTCTGATTATCCAATTACCTGTTTCCCTATAACACTGGAGAGCTAGTCTGTTTATTTCCCAATTTCTACAGGCAGAATTTTTTTTTTTTTTTTTTTTTTTTGGTCAGTCTGCCTGCCTATCTATCTTACTTTCTCCTTGCCTCTTTTTCTTGAGTCCCAGGAAGTAAGCAGTAGCAGGATTTTGGAGCCCAAGTGAGGAGAGGAGGATTTGGGGAGGCTGTGGCCACATAGTCTGAGTCAGGCTACTGAAATACAAGCAGGGTAAAGGTGGGCCTGGAATTTCTATGGTGCCAGGAAGTGCTCCAAGAATGAGGAGGACAATTTGAAGGGACTCCCACTGGCCAAAATGGGACATGTAAAGCATCAAAATAATTCTAGTAACAAATTATAATCCACTAAAAATATCCATAAATAAAATAATTTTTCAAATCCATGTACCCATACTGATATAAATAAAATGATAAATAAATAAGAGAAGGAAGCTTTTCCTTGCAGTGGAATGCCAACTGATGAATGGAGAAGGAATTAGAAAAATCATCATTTGGCATCTATTATAGTTAATTCAGCCAACAAGCAAAGATGTGCTGAAACTAGTGAATGGAAGGAGGTTGATAAGGAACAGAATATTACAAAGTTTCAAAGCAACCTCCCCAATACTGATTAAAAAGAGAGAATGAATAATTTTACAATAGCAAAATTTGATAGGACTTTAAGAAGGCAATCGTGGTTAACGTCTCCAGTAATATAACAAATAAGAATTGTGCACTATCCAATAATTAGACGCAATGAAAACACATCACTCCTGTGATATTCCTAACAAAAACGTATAACCTAAATCTAATTTCAAGGAAATGAGGGATATTTTACAAAATAACTGGCCTGTAATATTTAAAAGTATCTAGACACTGAAAGTTAAGGGAAGACTGAGGAACCAGTCCAGATTGAAGGAGATTAAAGAGACAAGACAACTAAATGCAACATGTGATTCTGACCTGGATCTTTTTGCTATGAAGTACATCATTTGGAAAAAACATAAATGGGGGTCTCTGGCTGGGATGGTTAATTTCCTGACTTTGATGATTGATACGGGAGGAAATATACACTATTTAGGAAATATACACTAAAGTATTCAACAGTAGTGGCACATCGCATTGCTAATTTATTCTCAAATGGTAAAACAAAAAGCTCTTTGTATTATTTTTGCAACATTTCTGTAAGTTTCAAATTATCTAATCTAATAAAAGTAATATGCAAATTAACTCTTACTCCATTACATCCATAAGCCACACCCACTAACCAATCAGGAGCAAATATGCAAATTAACTCAACTAAGATGTCGGTGGCCACAGAGCTGGAGTTGCCCTGGGCAATGGAGGAAGCCAGGGCCCTGCGGATCCTGAGCTCTACTCAAGGCAACAAAGTTTCAATTATAGAAGTTAAATAAATCCCAGATACCTGCTTCCATCCAGGCACCCCAGTAGGGACCCAAACCCTTAAAGGGCTGTGGGCAGCCTGAAACGACCCTCTGCCCCTCACCCAGGCTGGCCAGGCACTCCAGTAGGGACCTGAACCCGGCAGGAGAAGTGGGCAGCCTGAAATGGCCCTCTGCCCCTCACTCAGGCTGGCCAGGAATGCCAGCAGGTGGACATCCCCCGAGGGATCCCAGACTGCAAGAGGGCACAGGCCAGGCTAAGGGACCCCCCGCCCCCGAGTGCACAAATTTTTGTGCACCGGGCCTCTAGTTTAAAAAAAAACAGAAAACAGGAGAGAAATAGGATGACTGGAATATATAGATACGATATAAAGACAGAGGGAGGGGTAGAGATCTCAGTGGATCCTTTAACTCACCCACCAAACAGAACTAATCCTTCACCTTTCACCTCTGGCCATTTTCACATATAATCGCCTATACCAGAAAGCAGTACATAGTTACCCAGGGACCTTTCACATGCAACAGAAACTCCATCATAGTTCGGATAATCAGGGAAGGGGGCAGAGACTAAAGATACATTTGGAGGAAGACAGTAATGTGTAATCAGGCTGGTCCTGTTTATTTTCTTATATAGAACTTGTTATCTAAGACTTTTAGCAAATTTTTCCTACTTTTCAATGAAATTGTGAAAAGTCATGAAAAGAGACAATCTCTTTACAACAACTTCATGAAGGAGAAATAGTTTTATTTATTTAACAAGTGAAGAAAATAATGAAAAAGAGATTTTAAAGTTTCCAGCATCACAAAATGTCTGAGTGGTAGGGCCCCTATTCAAACTAAACTTGGTTCAAGACCCAAGTTTTTTCTAAAATAATTATAAAAGGGAAGAACCAAGATGGTGGCATAAGGTATATACCTGAATGCACAGCCTCCCACAAACAATAAAAAATACAACAATAAACCTAAACAACCATACTTCAGAACCAAGGGAGTAAAAGCTTTATAACTAGAAGAGAAGGAGTGCATCGAGACTGAATGGAAGTTCTCGGTGCCAAAACAGAAAGGTATGGACGCACAAAAGGGCAGCGGGGTGGCGGTGGCAGCGGCGGCGGGGAAAGGGTGGAGGCAGCTTGGAAGGGTTTACAAGCTCTGGGGGTTGCACTGAATGCTGTGCGGGCAGTCTGGCAACGGGGCAGAAGACGACTGTGGCGTTCTAACAGAACTGTTTACAGCGATCACGGACGTGGGACTCAGGGGCGCACAGATGCCAGGGCATGGAATAGCGCCTCGGAGCTGGCTGAGAGGCAGCCATCACAGGTTGCTCCACCCCAGTGACTCTGAGACCCCGCCCCAAGCTGCGTGCCTGCCTGCCTGCCTGCAGCCAAATTAACAGACTGCAACTGGGACAGAAAACACCACTCTACCAGCCAAAATGTGGAGACAACGAGATAGATCACAAATGACAGAAATGGAGGAAAGCAAATGACGGGATATAGAGTTCAAAACCACAGTTATAAAGCTACTCAAAAATCTTCTACAAACCTCTGAGGAACTAAGTGAGACCTTCAAGGAACTTAATGAGAATACCAAAAAAATGCCAAAGGACCAATCAGAAATTAAGCAAACACTGACTGAAATAAAGAATAATATACAGAGATCCAACAGTAGACTAGAGGACCGCAAGAATCAAGTCAAAGATATGAAATACCAGGAACCAAAAACAGGCAACCAGAAAAGAAAAAAGAAAAATAATCCAAAAATATGAAGACAGTGTAAGTAGCCTCTGGGACAACTTCAAGCGTACCAACATCAGAATTATAGGGGTGCCAGAAGAAGAGAGACACCAAGATATTGAAAACCTATTTGAAGAAATAATGACAGAAAACTTCCCATACCTGGTGAAAGAAATGGACTTGCAAGTCCAGGAGGCACAGAGAACCCCAAACAAAAGGAATCCAAGGAGGAACACACCAAGACACATCATAATTAAAATGCCAAGAGCAAAAGACAAAGAGAGAGTCTTAAAAGCAGCAAGAGAAAAACAGTTAATCACCTACAAGGGAGTACCCATACGACTGTCAGCTGATTTCTCAACAGAAACCATGCAGGCCAGAA
>PVJC01000634.1:0-49387 GCA_004026665.1 Murina feae | reverse complement strand
AAAGAGCTTTACAGACAAGAAAAAGCTAAAGGAGTTCATCACCACCCAACCCAGGATTAGCTGAAATGTTGAAGGGCATTCTTTGAGAAGAGGAAGAAGAAGAAACAGGTAAAGATAAAAACTATGAACAACAAAGGGACAACAAATACCTATCAACAAGTGAATATAACAATTAAGTCAATAGAAATATCTGATGAACTGGTGAATAGAATAGAAGTAAGAGCATAGAAAGGGAACGGACTGACAATTCTCAGGGGGAAGGGGGTGTGAGGGGTATGGGAAGAGACTGGACAAAAATCTTACATCTATGGGGTTAAGGGCACAGGGTGAAGAGGGGGAACCAGGTGGAGGGGAGCTATGGGGGGTTAAAAAAAAGGAACCTCTGTAATAATCTGAACAATAAAGATTTAATTTAAAAAATAAAATAAAATAATTATAAAAGGAAACAGTTCACTCTGCATTCTCTCTATGAACAACATGCAGCTTCAGCATGGCATACTGTCATAGGCAAACTGGATCCATTTATTGTCTTAAATTTCTTCTTAATGTGCTCCTTCTTTGTGAATGCACTGAATTTTGTTTCACTTCACCAGAGAGACACTAAACGTTTTATAACATCAGGCAAAACAAACTGAATACGACGTATAACAGGGCGCCTGTTGAAGCAGTTTTGTTTTTGGTTTTTAGGTATGCCATTGGTGTAATTATTGCTGGCTCTGATGTTGCACTTATATTTTCTCTAAAGGAACTGGAACCAATTTTACATCTTTTGAATGAAAGCATGTCACTTTACCTCTACAATTTCCAACAGTTAATTTTTTTAAAAACTCTTGGTAGTTCAAACAGGAAAGCAAATTTTGAGCTTACCTTGCCCGCTGTCCTCCATCCCTGCTTGCAAACCCATTTTATGAGTGAGATCTGGAACAGTGTCCTCCTTGTTCATTCTCACTCTCACCTCCCAGCCCAAAGCTTAACACCCACAGACACTCGCCCTACAGCAACCACCTTATTAAAAGTATTTCTAGCCTACAAAAGACAGGATTCTTAACTTCTCATATTCCAGCTCTACTGTCATTATAGAGATAGCGATTTGTTTTTATTTTGACAGAGGAAATATGTATTTTAATAACACCAGCCTTGGCTTACAGACCACTTAAAGCAAATTACAACTATCTGTAATTGATCTGACCTAGTTTCATTTTACAAATTAGACAAGACAGTACAACCAGGCTGTCTCTTACAAGGATTAAACAAAACCCTAGATAGTCTCTTTGGTCTAACTACCACCTCAAAACAGGATAGTTCATTTCTAGATCAGGGCTGTCCAATGAGTATGTGTATCTACACAAGAGATTATGCACCAGACACCTGCTATTGTTTGTTGCTGACGTAGGCACAGAAGGTCAATAATATGGATTAAGTAGGATTAAAGTATTATTCTGATTACATTTGTGGCTCAAGTTTCTAGGTACTTAAAACTATTCTTAAGATTAAGCATAAAACTTACAATTTAAAATGAATAAATGTTAAAACAAATTTAAAAATTTTTAAAATTAAAATTAAGAAAAAGTTTTTTATTATATTTGCAATAGCATGTATGTCCACGACCTAGACATATTTTCTTATCTCTGGTGACCCCTAAGACAATATATGACATAAACATGTGTATCTCACACACATATAAAGGTTTCGGATAAATAAATGGCATAAGTAGAGAACCATGAAAAATATCTAGAAGAAATGAGAATATAAGGAGGGGAAATTTGAAAACAAAAGTGAAAGATTTTTATTTTTCCCTTATTTACTTTGAAGTTTATTTTCTTTTAGCATTAAAAAAAAATTCTTCTCAAAGTGCCATATTTCTAAAAAGAAACAGAAAAGCATGGGGAAAAATGGAGTTTTACAAATGACCAGAATTCTACGTTTTTTAAATAGTTTTGCAGGTTACTGTTTTTCTGTCTTTATTTCAGATACCAATTTCTCCCTTAATGAATTTAAGAACTAATGATCCCAAGCCCCAAAGCATTAATAGTCCCTAACCCAAACAAAAACTGTCAGCATTCATAAAAGTTCAGTTAAGAAGTATGAATATAAGATTAATAATAAAATTCAATAACTTTCAACTAATTCATTCATATAACAGAAGAAAATTATCTAATTCTCAATAGCCATAAAGTATAAAATATTTGGAAATATTTTTTTAAAAACCAGGTCCTATATGTGAATAAACATATAAAGCTTTATTGAGGGGAATTTAATAAAAATACTTGAATAAATGAAAAATTATTCCTGGATAGGATTATGTACATATAAATATGTCAATTCTTCCCACATAAATGTATAAAAATACCAGTAAGGTAATTCTAATAACGTTCTTTTTTTTTTTCTGAATTCAGCAACATATTTAAAGTTCTACTGGTATAAATTTAAGAACAATCATTAACTTTTGAAAAAGATTAAGGAGGGAAATTTGTGCCCTATACACTAGTAAATTTTCCAAAGTTTAAGTTAATAAAATAACAATCAACTAGAAAAAAGAAATATGACCAAAAAACCAGAAATGGATCCTAGGATATGACTTAATACATTCAGTATAAGTAAAAAAAAAAAATTATTAAATACCTGTGTGTCAGGTACTGTGTTAGGAAGAAAACTGGTAAAATGCTTCTAGAAACCAATTTGGCAATATGTAGTAAGAGGTTCTAAAGAGTTTATATTTTTCTTTTATTTTTTAAATCCTCACCCAAGGATGTTTTTTCATTGATTTCTAGAGGAAGTGGAAGGGAGTAGGGTTGGGAGGAGAGAGAGAAGCATGGACATGAGAGAGACACATCCATTGTTTGCCTTCCTCAAGGGCCCCTACCAAGGCTGAGGAACTTGCAACCGAGGGACATGTCTTTGATCAGGAATTGAACCTGCGAACCTTTCGTCCACAGCCCAACACTCTAACCCCTGAGCAACCAGCCAGAGCAATATTTTATACCTTTTCAGCCAGCAAATGCACTTTTAGAATTTATTCTAAGGAGTAGTCAGAAATTATTTTAAGTATTTATACAAAGATGTAGCGTTGTTTCTAATAGTGTAAACGTGACAAAAATAATAGAAATAACAAATTAATCAGAGTATATCCATGTAATGGAATAATACACAGCCAATAACATTATGTTTAAAACCTAATAATGTATATTCAAACAGCAGAATATAGCAAGGAGAATAATGAACTATAACTGCACACAGTATCAATGAATCTCATAAACAGTATTTTTAGTGGAAGAGCAAGACCCAAAATATACACTCTGTGTTCCATTTGCATACATGTCACACACACAAACAATCTATGCTATCAGAAGTCAGGATAGGTTTGGGGAGTTGGATGAAGTGACTGAAGGGAGTGGGTTGCAAGGGGATTCTAGATGTTAATGTAATTTCTACTTCTTGATCTGGATGTTAATGGCATTTTATGAAAAGTCGTTGAACTTACTTCTGTATGTATGCTGACATCACTCTTTTAAGATTTTCGGCAAAGAAAATGAAAGAAACGCAGATGACACTGAGCTCAAAGAGAGTTTCTTGACTGTGGACTGTGGAGAAGGACCAGATAGAGATTGAAAGAATGAAAGAAAGACACAAGATAATGGATGAAGCAGGGTTTGAGGCGAGATAGGATGAGAATGTGTCCAGCCCCGTTTCCCTTTTGCCTTGGAGGAGACAGAAAGTGAGGAGGAAATTGGATAAAAACAGAGCCATCTACAGCTGGTGGCCAGGGAAGCTCAGGACTTTGCTCACCCTTCTGGCAAAGCAGAGGAGAAACTGATCTACTGAGATCCAGGAAGGAGGGCCTGGGGCTGAGTGAGGCTTGAGCAGGATGAAAGGTTTGGAATTGGTGTGGCAGAGGAAGTGGTGGGTTGGGGATCAAACGGAGATTAAATAATGATTATCAAGGAGCTCTTAGAGGACTCATAGAGAAAGAACTTATGTTTATAAAATTTAGTATTTGCTTCATTCCCTTTCCTTGGCTGTCAAGAATTCCACAAAGAAAGGCACAAGTGGGCTGAGTAGTTGCATAACTACATTGCATGACAATTCTCTCTCCCTCTTCCTCATTTTACTTCTCCCTCTCCCTTTCTTTTTCTCTCTCCCTCTCTCTCTTCTTTCTTCTCCTTCCCTCCCTCCTCGCAACCTGTTTGGTATGTAAAACAGGTATTGCAGTTCCACTTTATACATGAAGAAACAGAAGTTGAGAACACTGCTTTCCCAGAACGCTCAGTTGAATCCAGATCTTTTGATTTTAATTCCAGTACTTAGGATTTCCAGTAATTTCCTCACTACATCACGCTATTCTCTATCTTCAGTGCTTTGTCTCCATTCTTAGCTTAAAACCTTGCCCCCTATAGTTCCTTAATGGCTCCACTACCTTTCCAACCCACCATACACTTGCCTCCTTCCTAAACCGAAGTTTGCTCTGAAGAGGTTGATCACCAAGTCTCAAACTGCAGGCATGAACAAACTCAGGCCTGAAGTTTGGTGTTTTCTTAGGGTCTCTGGTGAGAAAAAGACAAAAGGAATCAGAGAACAGCCACCAGAGGATGAGGGAAATGAGAGTTGAGGTCCTGGAAAACACTCAGCGGAGAGTCCTCCTCCAGGAATTCCCTGGGTAAGGGTTGCAAGACTGGAGACAGCTAGAGCTGTATCCCTGCCCAACCCCTCCCTTCACCCAGATTTCCCAGTTCCCCTAACTGAAATCACACCTAAGAGTATTCCCTAGAAAATCACCAATCTAATAAAAGAGTAATATGCAAATCAACCCTCATTCCATTACACATAAGCCACACCCACCAGCCAAGCCATGCCCACCAGCCAATCAGAGCAACTATATGCAAATTAACCCAGCCAAGATGGCGGCCAGCAACCATGGAGCTGGAATAAGCAGGAGGCTTGCCCCAGCAATGGAGGAAGCTAAAATTCCTGTCTGCCTAGGCTGGCTGTGGCCTCCACTCTAGGCAACAAAGTTTCAATTATAGAAGATAAATAAACCCCAGAAACCTGATTCCAGCCAGCCTCGCTGGGACCTTGGGTCAATGGGAGCTATGGCCAGCCTGAAAACAGCCCTCAGCCCCTCACCCATGCTGGTTAGGCACGCCAGTAGGGACCTGAACCCTGAAGGGACTGTGGGCAGCCTGAAAATGGCCCTCAGCCCCTCACCCAGACCCACACCCCCATGGGGTGAGGGTTCCCACTGTGGGGGTTGGCCAGCCTGAAAACAGCCATCAGCCCCTCACCCAGGCTGGCCAGGCACACCAGCAGGTGGACATCCCCTGAGGGGCCCCAGACCGAGAGGGGGCACAGGCCAGGCTGAGGGACCCCCCTGAGTGCACAAATTTTTGTGCACCAGGCCCCTAGTATATAATAAACTTCGAGCAAACAGAACCTGGCATCTTTATTTTGCCCAGGGTGAAATTTTAATTTTTAGTGTTTTGGGAAATCAGTATAAAACCTTCTAATGGGAGAGTGTCTGGTACAGATCTTGGTTACTGGGGAACACAATCGTGTGTTTTTTAAAATTCAGCTCCCTCTGACCTGGTAACAGTTATTTTGCTACTGTAGACTGTAATGCAAATTAAGGCATTTCTATTCTTATTGCAAAGTCAGCTGCATAAAATAAGTGTATGCTTTTCAAAGCCAATTGACAGCCTAATGTTCCACATTTAACTATAACAAATCAACACTTCGCCAGATTATCTCATTATTATTTCACTAATTCATTTAAAACTTTATCAAGAAAAAAAACTAATTATCACCTCTCATAGTTTCTGGTCTTAAAAAGCAGATAATTCTCCCAATGTTGCAAATTATATACAAAGTGAGTCTAAAAAGCAGGCTCAAAAATTTTTTTTCTACCAAAGTAGATCACCAAGTTTTTAAATGCACTGAAATTAACATAAATATAACGGTGCAATTCCTTATTTTAAAAGCAGATCTCTCACAAGCTAAATCATCCTAAAACCCATACTTTTTAGTTTGCATTTGTTATAAAAGCAAACAGCTATTCTGCAGTAGCGCATTTCCATTTCCTGGAGCTAAATTATATTCTGCAATAGCACAATCTTGTAGACCAGAATTACAGTGATATGTCTGCTTTTCAACATTTAAAGAAAAGAGACTAAATTTAAGGTCCCCCCCCCCTCCCCTTTTAAGGGCTTCTGTTATATTTAATCCACTTTCACACAGTTTTTCTTAATTACACTACAGCTGTCTGGTAAGGCACAACTGACCACTTCCATCATGAAAACAAACTGTACCCCACCATCCAAAGTTCTTGATGAAAAAGCCAGCGTTTTTGTGAGCGCAGAGAAAACGGGCGCAGCTGCTCCGTTTCACCAGGCAGGCACCTCCACGCCATTCAGCTGTGAAGAATGGCGCGGACTGTAAATTGTCCCTCCTGATCGGTTCCACAATAAAAACAAACCACACTACTTTCAATTTTTGAAAGCCAATTTTTTTTTTTAAGCCTCCAGTGCACTAGAAACAAGAGTTGTGTTCTTCTGATGCATGGCCTTTGATTTCTACATAGACGTCCCCGTATGCATGTAAAAACAGGTCCCTGCAGGATACTCGCACAGACTGTATGCATTAACTTACCAGATGTACCAGGAGATAGAAACGCCATCAGCCTACCTTTCAGAGCGAGATACTATTTAACAGCTCAAACGGCCTGTGACTAAAGGATGCTGTAAAGAGCAAACGGTGTGTGGAGAGGCAGGCATGAGGTGGGTTCGTGAGAAAGCTGCGGCGTTCGCAAAAACGGCAACAAATGGCTTGAGCTGGAGCTTTAAAGCTCAGTTAGGATCCCTACTGTGGAATTAAGGGCTAGTCCCACATCTGCATTTGCAACTCAAACACTTGGACTCCGGAAATAGCTAAAATTACCGATAGAATTGTGTTAAGAAACTTCTAAACGTTCCCCACGGGCTCACTCGCTCAAACGGTGTCTATGGTTTAAAGTTGAGATCTCCCAAGTGTGTTCTCAATCAAACAAACACTTATCAGTTACAAAATGTTTCCCATCTCTCCCCTCTGTTTATGTAAATGTAGAATATACGTGTTACAGACACAGAGCTCTGGACTAACATCGAATGCACATTGGAAACATGGCAAAAACAGACAGCTGTGTGTTCAAGATGGGGTAAAAATAATTTCTAAATGGGAGTGTTACGCCTTTCTTTGCACACCTTCGATGGGCCTTCCTGCACAGCTGCTAACGCTCTACCTCCTCCCCACGCTCACGGACACCCCCCGTGGGCCACGGTGAATGCGGGGCCGAGCTAAGTCGTTAGTGGCTTTGGATGAATTGACTGCTGTAAATTTCTAGCCCTGCCTCCAAGAAGATTTTTTTTGTGTGTGGAAACATAAGGATATACTCTAGTTCAGAACAGCTTTCAATTCTGACTCATGCCCAGACGGTTTCGGTGGAACTTAAATGGGATCAAACAACTTGGAGATAAAAACAAAAACATGTTCAGATACGTGAACCTCCACTTTGGTGGCAAAACTGTTGGCATGGAGCTACCGGTGATTCCTCTCTAATGGGAGAAGGCAATCAATATCACCCAGAGTGACAAACAGGTTTCTACTCAACACAGCCGTGGCCGCCCCAGTGACTGCACCCCCAACCATGCTGGTCACCAGCCTTTTCAAATGTCTCCTGTTGGTACTTTACCTCTCCAACTATCTGGTCCACAAACCCATGAAACCCATTCTGTCCGGAAACCTTAACAATATATAATTTCAGACAAAAGAAGTTCTCATCACTGAGCCCTGTCAGTAATGGCATGCGTCAAATAGTTATTGGGTCCACACAGTTTTGTCAGGTTCTGCTGGAAGCTGGCCATACAATTATTCTTTTCAAGGAACTAAAAAAACAATAATTTGACAAAAATCACACAAATGTGCCTTCTTTCTCTCTGGCCATTTGTGCTCAGCCTCCTTCACAGGTTTCTCTTATTCTAGCTCCTCACTCACCTAGGTAGTAACAAGGCATACCTCTTTTTATTGCCTTCACATTATTGTGTTTCACAGGTGTTGCCTTTTGTTTTATTTTCTTTATAAATCAAAGGCAACACACCCTCTACCATGAAAAAGATGACTTGCTTTATCGCTATGGTCACTTAGTGATGGGGTCTGGAACCAATCCCTCCATATATCCCATATCTATGCCTGTATTCACTTTCCACTCCACCTCTAGGGGGTCTTATCCAAAATGATAACTCAGGATAGACCAACATGTCTTTGAATACAAGATTATTTCTAAAGGACATTTTCTTAAGCTATAGACCACACTTTGCACAGGTCCACTGCTCGCTCCACTCCTCCAACTGATGCCCCGAGAGGGCATCAGTTCACCACAGAGCCTCCGAAAGGGATCTCATTAACCTCTCCATTAAACTTGCTCCTCTTCCTGTCTGTCTCTCAATTTAGTCTCTCAATTCATGGAAGTCATCAAGGATTTCTCCCTCTCAAACTGCATGTCCATTCATGTCCAAATCTGGTCAATTCTAGTCCTAGATGCCTCTCAAACTTGTCGGGGATCATATGATCGATCGGTAGGAAAAACCCATCCTGTGGGTTTGGCAGGCTCTCTAAGGCATGTTAACACATTAAGCGCCAAGCCTGTTTTGTCTTCCTTTCCGTTTAGCCCGAGATATCCCATTTCACGGATATGCTGGCGGCCAGAGACTGACGAGGTCCAAAAGCAAAGTATAGTGTCAGTCACCGGTGACTGACATGGCGCTTAACATGTAAGAGAAGGGGAACCCCCACCATGTATAATGAACTTACATAGCATTCCTGTAGTCCCTGGTTCCATAACTAATTCACTCTAAAACTTGAAATTCAAGAAAGTTCTCTACATCTTCAAAAAAAAAAAAAAGATATTGGAGAGCACTTAAGGTTTTCCTTTTTGAACTTTCTGTCAAAGTTAATGCCACTTAAATCTTCCTAATGGACAGAAGGAAATTCATGGAGCTTTCAACGAGGGTTTCTACCTCTAGAACTATTTCCCTTACAATGCAACCCAGAAAACAAATGAGCACATTAGCTGGGACTCATTCTGACTGGAATGCAAGTATGTAAATTACAGATGTGCCAAAGCTAAACTTCTGGACAGATGAATGAAAGGGGACATCTGCTCTTGGTGTTCCTGCTCCTCCTTTCTTGATTCAGAGTTCAGAAACTCACAAGGCACTGATCCTTTTAGTCACTACACATTCTTGCTCCTCCTTTTAATGACTTGCAGCCAGTACCACAGAGATGTGAAGGTACTAAGGAGTCGCTCATCCATTAATTCAGTAAACATTTACCAACCACCTAATATGCTATAGATACTGGGAAAAATATAACATCTGGGGAAGGGGAAAAACATGTATAAAATTATTAAATATCATATACTTAAGTGCTAGAATGCTGTATGCATTCATTCAACAAGTATGAAACACCTAATATGCACCTGGTACTATTTTAGGTGCTGTGGACTTAGTCGTGAAAGAAACAAGGAAAAACAGACATACTAAGTTGTCCTCAATGAGTTTGATAACCACACCGAGCAGGGAGCACAGGCCTTGTCAGAAAAGAGCCATCAGCTGACCTTGGAGGGTGAGCAGAAAGGACAGGACAAAACAGGAGGGTGGACCAGGAAGCAAACAGCACACTCCTGTGAGAGAACCGGGTGTGGAGTCAGAATGGCAGAAAGATTTGCTTCAGCAAGAAGCCCAAAAGGGGAAAAGCAAGCGAAATACTGCAGTGAAAAATGAGGAAATCCTGCTGCAAATGTGAGGTTGGCAAACCGATGCTACATCTACATTTAAGTGATGGGAAAAGGAAAGCTGCTTTTCTGTTTCCATTGTTTTCCGGAGGGTCAGAAAAATAAAATTTGTCTGCAATGAGTTTTACTGAATTTTAATTTTTATTCCAGCTCCTCTCTTACTCACCTAGGTGACTAGGCATACCTCCTTTTATTGCCTTCACTTTATTGTGTTTCACTTTATTTTCTTTACAAATCAAAGGCAACGCACCCAGATTTTGATAAATCTGCAGGGAACTAAGTATAAAGAAACAAAAATATTAATCAACAAATAAGCAAAACACAAGTAAGATCCAAAACAAATTAGTTTCCAGGTTGCTATATGATAGACTTACAATAAAAAAAAAAGTGTTTTACTAAAGTAGTATAGATATGAATAGGAAAAATATTGTAATACGAAAGCCAGTATAGTCACATGCATATTCAGAGTACAGTATGTGTGTTAAACAAATTAATATTTACATATCTGAGAGAACACAAATGACTACAACACAAAAAAGCAAGAAGGAAAATATGAAAGCATATATTTAAGTAGACAGGGAGTAGAACATAGAAGATGAGAGCCAGACTGTCTTTTTTTTTTTTTTTTTTTTGTAACCTTAAGGCAACTTACTTAGTCTAATCTTCTTCCTATGTAAAACAGAGGTATAATAATAGTATCTACCTCAAAGAACTATTTTGAGGATTGGACTAGTGAATACATGTAAAGCTCTTAAACAGAACTTGGCACCTAAGGATAAACTGTTACAGTTGTGTATGGGGTTTATTGTTTTTATGATCTGAGTACTTTACTGCAGAATCTATATAGGCTGCTGCTGATTCCTGGAAAATTGTTTACCCTCCTATTATATTATATTAGAGGCCCGATGCACGACAATGTATGCAAGAGCAGGCCTTCTTTGCCCCCTACTGCCAGCACCGGCTTCCCTCCAGCACCCAAGACCTGGGCTGCTTCCCTCCTCCGGCCGTGAGCAGGCACCTGGGACCCGGACTGGCTTCCCTCCGGCCCCGGCTTCGTCAGGAAGGACGCCTGGAAAACGTCCAGTCTAATGAGCATATAACCCTTTTATTATTATAGATGTGAAAATGCTGCTTTATTAATGAAATAATTTCAGACACTAATACTTCAGAGTTGAAACCTAAAATAAGGGTGCTTAGTTTAGCAATGCAAACTGTTTTGATTAAGAGCTTGATTTCCTGGAATGTTCACAGTAATAGTAACAGCCATCTCGGAAGTGATAAACTCGTGCCATCTTTTTTAAGGCCAAAGAATTTTAAAAGACAGAACTTGAAACAGTTGCCTAGATGTCACCAGACTAGAGGTTCCATGAAAACAGAGCAGGCAAGAAACCGTATAGAATCCACCAGAATATAAATTCCAAGGGACCCTGAGTTTCCATGGGGACAGGGACTTTTGTTGTGTTCACCAGTATCACCAACATCTAGTCATGTGACAGAACGTGGCAAGAGCATATAGTGTGTGTGAGTAAATGAATAATATGATGGAATAATACATGAACTGTCCAAACCTTAAGTAAATGATCAATTACACACCTGTAGGAAATTACATCTCCATTTAAATGATGAAAAAAAAGAGGAATGTTAGGTAAGTTTTCAAACAATCACACCTTTGAGCTTCAACTGAAGTGCTGAGCTTGTCCTCAACACTAACCAGCTCACGATATAGGGGAAAGTTAAGCACCTCCGAGTTCTTGCAGGTTGCCTAAAGAGGGTCGTATGTTTTAAACCAAAGCAGCACCTGCACCATTTAAAAGAATAAATTCAACAAGAAGTGGTTATGAATGTGTAAATTATACTGCGTTGGGGGTTCTTTTATTATTTACCCACAGCTGGTGCACTCTTTCTAAACTGCACGAGGACCTGTTTTATTCCCCACAAAGTTTGATACCTGAGGCAATATCAATTTATTCATCAGATGAACTTCAATTTTAAACATTAAAAGTTTTACTTCCTAATATAAATTGTTGGCCTGCAGAGAGAAGTAAAAATAGTATGTCATTGGGTTTGTCTGCAATAAGCAATGACTTATAGTCAAGAATATTTTAAAAATTGATGGAATTGAACTACATATGTACCCTGGAAGGAAAAGAAAAAAACAAGTACATTTTGCTGCTCACTGCAAGGTGACTCTTGTATAATTTGATGTTCTGGTACAATCATTTTAAAATGAAAAAAATTCTACTTTTGGCTTCTAACTGCCATAGTTTTATTCTAACATGAATCTCTCCCAAACAAATGACCAGAAGGTTAATTCTGTTTAAAATTATTATTACTATTAAAATTTGTAACTGAGAACTGTTTTACTCATTTTATACATACGTAATATCTGTGTAATATATATAAAATACACGTGTATTATACACACATACTACTTTCTTAGTTAAGAATTTAAGAAGTATTCCGGAAAATATCCCAAAGATACTAAATGAGGGAAAGATAATTATTTCTAAAATTTTGAGTAGGGCATCTTATTTCTAGATCGGTTATGTTTGCTAGATAGGTCTCCCTCTACCTTTCAGCACTCTTCACACTTAAGTCCCTTTCATGCTTCTCCAACTGAATCTACAGTAAGTTCACATCAACCTCCTTTGGGTCCTACACATAACCTGTGCTCTGTGGTGGTCTCCCCCAATATCAACTCAACTTCCATCTTCCAACAGGTCCTGCTCACTCATCTCTTAGGATAAGTGTTCCTGAGTATATAGCGCCTCTTGACTTCTGATGCTAAATGTTTAGTGGTCTGTCTCCCCAGCTGACTGAAAACCATGTGCCTAGTGGTCGCACTGTATCCCAAGACCTTAGCACAGGGCCAAAGCTCAATAAATATTTATTAAACACATGAATGATTTCTTAGTCATTCCACCAAAATTATCATCCTTTACAAGAATGTGAACTTTTGCCCTGGCTGGTTTGGCTCAGTGGAGTGTCAGCCTGCGGACTCAAGGGTCCCAGGTTCAATTCCGGTCAAGGGCATGTACCTTGCTTGGGGAGTGTGCAGGAGGCAAATGATCAATGTTTCTCTCCCATCGATGTTTCTAACTCTCTATCCCTCTCCCTTCCTCTCTGTAAAAAATCAATAAAATATATATTTTTTAAAAGAATGTGAATTTTTTAATGCCAACGACCATGCCTCAGTCATAATCCTCAGTGCAGGCCTAGCTCAATCCCTGACACAGAGATGGAATTCAAGAAATGATTGATATTCAACAAAAGATAATTCAACAACTGAACTGATTCTCAATTTTAAAAGGCAACTTTTAGGGCTTATTAAAAGCTATAAATATTAAATTTTTCTTAATATAACTAATTCCTTTATTGTATGATTTTTAAATAAGAAAGCATCAAAAATAAAAATTTAATCTAAATTAGAAGTTTTTGAGTCACTGATAGTTTCTGAGACAATGGTATGATTTAGTAAATACTATTATTATTATTCATCACTGGAGTATTATATAAGAAACAAAAGGAATATTTTGAGAGAAAGGCTCAAGACCAGAGCAAGAATTTGGCCACTGCGAGAAAAGGGACAGATATATGAAAAGGTCAGAGGTGAGATAGAGTGAGGGGTGGAAGGAGTTCAGGCCTTTTGATCAGTGAGATGCTGTCCTCACTGGCATAAGTGGAAAGCTGTGAATTTGCTGGATTTGGAAAGGGATGACCGGGAATAGCACTTCAATAATTTAAGTGTGAGAAGCCAAAACAACCTCTGATTTGATGTGTTCTTGAAAAAAACTAACGGTGGTAAAAATTAGAGCAGGGGCCTGTCCTCAGTAGCAGGCAGTAACAGCTCAAGTACAAATATGATCACCGCTAAGACGGGATAGCAGGTATATCAGGCAAGGAAGTGTTTTCAAAGGAAACAGAAGGTCAGTTGCAGAGATAAGATGTAAACCAGTCAAAGAAATTCTAGAAGCCAAGATCAAAAAGGGAGCAAAGAGAAAGGGCAGGTACCCTGGCAAAGACATCTGAATGGTCCTGGAGGATAAACTCAGAGCCATAGATCGTACACAATGAGGCAGTGTAATCTGACCAGTGTAGACAACGTTAGAAATATGACCTCATTGTTAAAGCAAGCTGTTTCCAATCAAATCTGGCACTGTCACCTACAGGGCTCTTCCTGAACTCCAAACTTACCTCAGTTATCCAGCTCCCATCTTTTTTTTTTTTTTTTTTTTTGCAGATGCTCTTTTACAATCTGCACAACAGGCCTAGAGGCTGAGAACTGCCTATGCAAGTGTTCATGTCACCCCAAGCTTCCATGGTCTCAGTTTAAGCGAAACATATCTGCCTTCCAACAAGTTGCTTACTAGTATATCCATTGTATAACTTATATTATTTTATTACTTAAACCAAAGAGAAGACATTGCATTTTTAAATCTTTTTTATTTAGGTCAATTCTTCCCTATTCTAAGCATTGTAATATTTATTCTCCAAAACATCAATGGTTACTGGTCTGGAAGTTCTTGGGTTGGTACAGGACAAACGTATTCTTAATGCTGTCCATCTGCAAGCCGTTTCTGCTTCCTTTCTTTATTGTAATGGGCTCGCAAGATGACTCCCCAAATGGCAATGGCTCTTTGTGCCGGCCATATCCCACTGCAACCCCATCCCCGCTTTGCTGTCTGATATCACCGTGGCTCCCTTTCAGCATTACTAAGCATTTTCTCCCACTGAATATCTATGCCAGATTACTTGCTCTTAGAAGTATTAGCTTGCATTTTCTTAGGCTGAATCTCACTTACTATTTCCTGTGATACTTCAAAACCTTTTTAGGTATCTTGGTGATGCTTCTCTTATTTCGCTATTTGAGATGCTTCCCAATTTACTATCATCTGAAAAGCTGGTTGACACACTGTTCATTTCTGATTTTAGAATTTTAAGGAAAATGCAAAGGAAAACTAGGCAGTACGCCTTCATGAAAAAACATTTCATTTTAGTAAGAAGAATACATTCCTTTAGTAAGAGCTGCAGATCATCATGTTATTAAGTCAGTAAACCTGAATAGTTGACTTATTCTATAACCCATTTGCTCTAAATTGTTTTATTTGCTTTAAACAAAAGTTAAAATAATTTTAATAGCAGTTATTTTTGTATAGTGTGTATACTTGGTTCAATTTCACGCATTCTTTTTTTTTTAGATTGAGTTATTGTAAAGTTAATGATTTAAAAAGAAGCGAAAGTAACATTTTTTCTTTAGATTTCAAATGCTAAATATACAGAGGGGGACAAAACCAGGTTTAGAGTTGTGGTATACAAGTTTATTCCTGCATTATTATTTATTAGTTATTGTGTTATTTTACATATGAACAACTATAAACCTACTTTATATTTAAACTTAAAAATCCAAATGTCTTTGGTTCTCCCATAACTGTAAAAATGTCATTGGTTTTAATTAAATAAAAGACACCTTAATTAAACAGCCACGATTCATTCAATCCTTTAAATAATACTTCATTGTATTTATGAGAGTTATATTTATTTTTCCTACTGTGCTGTTTATAACACGTTTTCCTGTGCTCAAAACATATTTTAAAATATAACTTGGCTAGGGAATTTCAGGTTCTTATTTCCTAAATACTGGGGTCACATAAACAAACTCTTGTTTTATAACCTTGTTTATTTAATACCTCTCTAGTTTCTTTTGATAGTGCCAACTTAAAAGCATTTTAAAAATTAAGTTTGCTAAAATTAATGTTATTCAATGCATTTTTAATTAAATTTTATTCAACCTTAATTATCAAAGTATATTTTTGACTCAAGAATCTTTGACGAAAACATTCTAATCCAGCTCAGGTAAGTTAAGAGTTAAACATGTGCAATTTAGAAAAGAAATACAGCAAGTCCACGTATGTGGCTCAGCCTTAGAGTGATGTTTACACAGGGAACCCTGGCTCTGCCTGCACTATATTATGGCCCTTGTCATCGCCTGCCCTGGAGCAGTTACATGTGTCTACTTCTCCCATTAAGCCAGTCTCTCCTGAAAGGCAGAAGCAATCTGAAACCTTTGTATCTTCCAAGAGGCCTCCCAGAGCACACCGCACAGAGCAGCCACGCTATACATGTCTGAGAAGTTGTGGTAGAAGAGCGAAGTTCTTGGGTTTGTCTTTGCCCCGTGAACAGTGAAAGCAAAAGTAGCGAGGTGAACTAGGCGAGTGGGGTTGGGGGTGGTAAGAATGTTAGGGGAGAAACCTCCAATGAAAACATTTAGATGCGATCTTACTGAACTCCTCACAGATGTACTTGAACAAGAGTTGAGATTTTAAAAATAAAAATGGAAATTTTTCAGTCTTCCCAAGTGAGAAGCCGGGGAAGCTTGATTACTTTGTTTGAACGTATTTTCTGGATCAGACACACCCGTACGACCCAGCCAATGTAAATAATGTGTTCTCCTGGTGTTACCACTGCTGAACAATGATGAACAGATCAACAGTACATGAATTCCCCAATAAAGAGTGACCATTGTGGAGAAAATAGATCCTGAAACAAGGAACTGCATTTAGCATAGGTTTCTACTTTCTGAATTCTGGCACACCCTTTGTCCCTAACGCCAATGAGCCAGTCTCCCGTAAGCCTGAAACTTATCTGTCAAAGGCCCAACAAATATTTATTGTGCACCCACTGCATGCAAAGGCCCAAGAATGCAAGACTGAGTAAAAGGGCTACAATGGCACTGGAGAAGAAGCAATGATCTGGGAAGTAGGGAAAGGTACAGGAGAGGGAGGGATATGGAGCCTAACAGAGAAGAGGGACTGGGCCACATCCTCAGATGTCACAAAGGGTGGAAACCTGAGACTCTAGAAGAAAATTAGGTAACAAATTCTTACTGAGTGAATGCAGTGAACAAAATGATGAACTTCTTGGATTTTCCATATTTAGAATCATTCTGCTTTGTGAACCTATTCCCAAGGACTAGGTCCCAGTTCTTTAAATGTTTTTACCAGTGTTCCTACCATCCCGACTCGCAATTTCTTCCTTTCCCTCTGATCACGTTTAATGCAGGCTATTACCCAGTCCTGCCGTTCACACCCACGTGATGACCGTCCCAGGCGTGGTAGTTCAGGCTGTGTACTGCCCACGAGTGCCACATCTACGGGGAGGAGCATGCACATCAGAGATGTGTTTGTTTATTTTAACAATTTTCCAGTAGATGGCAGTCAAGTGTCTTAGTCTAATTAAAATCTATTACAACAATTTAACAGGTAAAAGCAAAATGTCTTGAAAAAGGGGCACGTTTTTAATTCCCAGAATGCACTGGATGGTGGTCCTGCTCAAAACATTTCCCATCTGTTTTCTAGTTTTCATTCTGGCTGTGGCAACCACGAGGCAGACTCATCTCACATCTCACAATCGCTTCCAAATTAATGGCCTAATTTCTCCACACTTGAGCTCATCCCACAAATCCGTCTCTGGCAGGGAGGGAGGGAGAATGTCCTTAGAAAAGAGTTCCACTAATTTAACTTCTCTTTCCAATAAGTCTTTGGCGTCTCTGCCATAGCGTTTCTTCACCCTCACATTCAAGGCTCTTTATATCATGTCCTTAACTATGCTTTCTCGTCTATTCTTTCACTATTTACTCCCCAAGAAGAGCCCTCCTCCCAGTCACATCTAATTACTGTCTGCCTCACATATCCTGTCATTCCCTACCTTGCTATCTTTGTTTCTGTCATTTCCTCTGCCCGGAATTCTCTCCAAACTCAGTCTTCCTGCTAGAAGTTCCAAATTACATTTAGGAGTATATTTTGGTGAGAGGTTTTGGATGACTACATACTGTCTTCAGCAAGCATCCAAAAATTTTTTTGAAAAGTATTTTCCTCCTCGGCTTTGGTTGGCTTTCCTGTTATCTATCGGTACATAACGAAGTACTCCAAATTTATAACTTAAAACAATGACTGTTTTAATTATACCTCACAAATTTGTGGGCCAGAAATGTGGACAGTGCTGAATGCTTCTTCTGTTCTGTGTAGTGATTCTAGAGGTGGCTCTAGTGTTGGATGGGCTAGTCTGGAGTGTTCCCATTCCTCCCACTGCCACAGACCTTTAAGGTCATCGTTCTTTACGGCCCAGTTTATATCCCCTTCTTCCAAGAATCCTTTCCAAGACCTTCAGTCTGGTGTAATCTCTCGTCACTGCAGATTTCTAGTACATTTTTCTTCATGGAAGTACTCTCCTTACTCATAACCTTATATGAGGTTTTCATTTATGTAAGAAGTAAAAGGGAGAGAAAGGCAAAGGGAGCAGTAAAATGCTGTGACCCTATAAATTTTAATTCAAGTTTAAAGAGGACACAGTGCTCAATGTGACTGGAACTTCTGTGGAATCAATGAGAAGGACTGAGCTCTATGTCTGGGCCAATGCCAGCTGAGGCTGATCCAACACATGCGGACAGCATACTTTATTCACAAATGCATATCATTATCTTCATTCTGAATTATTGGCATTTGTAATTGCTATAGATTACAGGAAAGATAAACAAAATTGTGGAGGGGGGAAGTTTTCATGTCCTGTGTCATTATGCTTAATGATAATTTTTAATATTACATATATTTTTTGTCCTCAAAAATGTTCAAAGTGGAACATTGAAAAATCAAAATCCATATCCTATAGAATGTACTGAAGAGATACACGAATGGAAATGTGAAATTATTCTAATAACAAAATCCAATAATTAAAACTGTCCAGTTTAAATAATCTAGATAGCCCTGACTGGGCACTGAAGTTGGAGTGTCATCCCATACACCAAAGGATATGGATTCCATTCCTGGGCAGGGAGCATAGCGGAGGCAACAGATCAATGTTGCTCCCTCACATCGATGTTTCTCTCTTTCTCTTTCTCTCCCATTCTTTCTCCCTTTCCCTCTTAAAAAAAATCAATAAAAACATACCCTTGGATGAGGATTAAATAATAATAATAATAACCTATATAAAAATTCAATTGAGCTACAATAGTTATAAAAGATGTAGTTCAACTTTATTATGATGATGAAAATAACTGAGGCCCACTTAATGTAAATGGACTAAAAAGGACTGATTTCCTGTATAAACAGACACAAAACAATGCTACAAATATCTGTGAAGCAAACTGTGTATAGAAATGTTGGTGGCAGCAGTACCTATGAGAGAAGAGACTATACATGCTTAGTACCAGGACAGGGGATAAATAAATTATGGTGTCTTCATGCATAGAAATACTATACAGCAGTTCAAATGAATGAACTAGAGTTACAAATATCAACATGGATGCATCTGACAAACATACATTGAAAAAAAAAAAGGCTATAGCAGAAAACAAAGAAAAGGACAGCACTTACAGAAATTGTAAAACAATACCATGTATAGTTGGGAATGGCACCCCATATGTGGTAAAAGTATAAAAACTGGCACAGGAATGAGCAGCAACCTCTATGGGGAAAGGAGGAGTACACAGGTAGCTTCTATGGTCTCCATCCTTAATGTTTTATTTCTAAAGCTAGTGTTAGGCAAGTGGGTGGTGGTCATATTATACTTTATAACTTTTGTAAAGTTTATCAAATAATAAAATTTCAAGATAAATATATGTAAAAACAGCTCTTATGCTTTTTTAATCTTTGAGTTATTTACTATAAAAATTCAGCACGGAGAGAAATAAAGGTTAGGCAATCTACATGTTGAGGGGCTCAAAACCCCTGGGATAGACTATGTGAAAGCAAGCAAGCAAATAGGCTCTGCTTCTCAAAATAAGATAACAAACCAAAAAACTCAACTAAGCAAACACATTTTTAAAACTTTTACATAAGTCACACTCCAGATCACTCTTAACGTTCACATGTTGATTTTAAGGGGCTCCCCACTATCCCTACCCCAGCGCCCCAACTCTGGGTGTACCATAAGGAGACAGAATAAACCACAAAAGAAATCCTGCTGTAGCCTTTGGAACAGTGGCAGCAGCCAACCCAACAGCATAACTGAGATTAAGTGAGCACATACTACGTACCAGGCATTGATAGAGTCAAACTTTATCTGCATTCTTTTCATTCTCTATTTAATCCACACAACTCCCCAGTGAGATGGGAATTACTATCATGTTCATTTCAGAGCGGCTAAGGGTTCTGCCAAGGCCACACAGCTATCAGGATTCTAGCCAGAGGCTGGCCCAAAATCAGTGTTCTGCCTTGCTGTCTATCCAAAAGCATAATTACCAAATATCTGTAAATCAATTTATCTTAAAAAAAGAGTTACCTCATTTGTACCTGGCTCCAAAACATGTTTAATTACTTTAAAGCAGCTTTGCAGCCCAGCACAAAAAAGCTTTACAGATTACTCTTAAAAAACCACCTGTACTACATCCACATGGTTGTCAAGGTTTAAAAACGAATACAAATAATAACAGAAGCAACTCCAAGGGAATTTTTTCAGTGATGAAATCACTGAAAGAAAATGAAAAAGGAGCACCATATGGAATAATTTTCTTTTCTCACATCTTGGATACCTCATTGTGTGCCACAATGGCAAAAATAAAGGATCAAGGAGTTCTGAAGTTGAAGAACCTCAAGATCTCTGACTCCAAGATGACACCCTGAATATCTACACTAATAAAAGAGAAACATGCAAATTGGTGTCACTCTGCTATACCCACCAGCCAATCAGGATGAGTATGCAAATTAAGCCAACAAAGATGGCGGTTAATTTGCATATGCAGGTAAGGAGCAAAGACTGAAGACGACTGAAGACTGAAGAGGCTTGGTTTCTCTGCTGCAGCCGGAGCACAGAAGCCAAGCCTTGCTGCTGCTGCTGCGGCCGGAGTGGAGAAGCCACGCCTCGAGGTCCCAGGTGCTGGCAGCCAGGGGAAGGAAGGCCTATCGCTTGAATCTTCGTGCAACAGGTCTCTTGTATAACATAATGGGTCACTGTTAGGAATACATATCCTCTCTGGACTTTTCTCCCTGTACTACCACAGACAGGTTCACATAATTCATCTTAATAAAACTAGTAACCTGACTGAGACGCAAGCTGGCGGCAGAGTAGACTGAAACTACATCTATCTCCCCACAGGACCAATCTGTAAGTAAAACTAAAATATAGAGCAATAAACCTGAATAAACCAACTGAAGTCTAGCTGAAGAGACTGTTACAACGAAGGAGCCACATGCAGACTGTCAGGGAGGGTTGGGATGTGAAAAAGAATGGCCCCGTTCCCAGAGCAGTGGCTGAGATCCCCGAGGGCTATCTCAACTGCAAATATTCCCCCTGAGAAATGTGGGGTCTCAACCCCATGCCAAGCTTCCCAGCCCAGAGCATCAGGACCAGGAAGAGGTGCCCACATAACAACTGTCTGGAAATTAGCAGGGATTCTGTCCATCAGGGAGAGACAGACGCCTGCTGAAGACACAGCTACCCTTGTAAAGGATCAATTCACAAAAATCTCATTCCTAGTCACTCACCCTGGTCTCCAGCGAGGGAGAGCAGAGCGGACTAGAGTCATCCAAGGAGGGACTGGGTTTGTGGCTCTGGGAACAGACTAAAAGGACAGCCGCTAGGATCCCCGTGCTGAGTCAGGTGTGAGGCGATATCTTACTGTGGTTTTAACTTGCATTTCGCTGATGGTTAGTGACAATGACATTGAGCATCTTTTCATATGTCTATTGGATAAGTGTCTACTCAGGTTCTTTGCCCATTTTTTTCACTTGATTGTTTGGTTTATTGGTGCTGAGTTTTATAAATTCTTTATAAATTTTGGACATTAACCCCTTATTAGATGTACCATTGGTGAATATGTTCTCCCATGCAGTGGGTTGTCTTTTCATTTTGTTGACGGTTTCCTTTACTGTGCAAAAACCTTTTCATTTGATGTAGTTCCATTTGTTTATTTTTTATTTTGTTTCCCTTGCCCGAGAAGATATTTCTAAAAAAAAAATTGCTGTAAGAAATGTCTGAATAGTCACTTGTGAAAGAAGAACAAAGCTGGAGGAATCATGATCCCTGACATCGAACTATACTATAAGGCCACTGTAACCAAAACAGCATGGTATAGCATAAAAACAGACATATAGATCACTGGAACAGAATAGAGAGCCCAGAAATAAACCCACACCTTTATGGTCAATTAACATTTGACAAAGAAGGCAAGAGATACAAACAAACAAAGCACACTTGTTTATCAAAGACACCCTCGAAGAGTGGGAAGGCAACCCACAGTGTGGAAGGTAATAGTAACCAACATATACATCAAAGAACAGTGTAACAGGCTTGGGCTGCTATAGCCATCCTGCCCTTGGGGTGCATGGGGGGACGTGAAAAGGTGGGGGAGCGGCTCCAAAGATCAAGCCTCCGAGGGAAAAGTACAGACAAGATCGCAGGTCATCTCTAGAGTCTCCAATCAGGGCATCCCTCGAATCAGCCCAAAGCACAGCCTGGTTACGTGAGCCAATAAATGTCCCTTTTCACTTAAACCAAGATAAGAAATTAGATTTTCTGTCACTTTCTTCATAAATAGTCTCAGTTCAGATCCACTTACACTTTAATTCTCCAAACAGACCGACAAGCTCACTTTTGGCCGATCACCAGGCGTCAATCCACCACACGTCCTCATTCCTGATTTCATTAGACCCCCTTTGTATTCAAGTCCTGATAACTCCAGTCTGGGGCTGTCACATCTCTCCATTTCTCAAGAACTGTTCACCCTGTGGAGTCCTATCCTATACTACCTTCATTTTTTTAGGGCTTACTGCTTCTCTGTCCTCACTGCATATTCCTTCCTTTGTGCTTAATTCCTCCCTGGTTTGTTTAGTCCCTGCTCCACAGAGCTCTAACAAACTACTTTCCGAAAGCGGCCTGGTCCCCTGTTTACTCATCTGTTCACCCAACGAATTCATGCAATGGCAAATGTGTGCCTGACCTCATATGGATAACCATCACCATCCTTGACATCACGCTCCCTTCAGCTGTCAATAATCTAAATCCTCCAAAATTCCACATTCTTGAGTTTTAAGTGTTAATAGATCACACCTTTGTGGTAGCACTGAGTCAACACATTTTTACTTTCCATTGCTTAATTTTTAAAATTGTTCCTTACAATTAAAAAAAAAAAAAGAATTCCTGAATTTTTCTGCAAAACCCATCCTTTGCTTTTAATATGCCTGGAAACCATTTTGGAGTTTCCTTGCCAACACAAAGGGCTTTCCCTTAAGCCTAGCATAGGCTGGACGGTAGTGAGAGGCATGGAGAGGAAGAAGACAGATTTTTTTTTTTTTTTTTTTTTTGCACAACTGAGTAAAAAAAAAATACCACCAGATGTGAAAGGGGAAATGTAGACTCTAAATTTTGAAATTTAATCTAGCAAGAAATAAGCACTGAATCCTGAAGACACAGTGCACGTCAGCTATCTGCCATAGCACCCTTTCCCCCTTTAAATGCGCTCTTGATTGGAAACTTTTTTTTTTGCTTTTGCTTTAGTGAACAAGGTTTATTTTACTTCAGTGAGCACTACTGATATGGAAAAATAGGATTTCTGAGCTTCAAAAAGGGCTGGTGGTGGTCAGATAAGCGAGAAACTAAAGAAGACTTTACACTTTGTAAATGCAGGGACTTGGCTTTACTGGCAATATTTCTGACGGGATTCTTAAAAAGAAGGAAGGACCTGTGTGTAATCCTCACATTAAAGATGCACACCCTACACTGAGCTGAGCAGAGCAGTGAGGGGACAGACCCTGGCAGGCCTCAGAGGCCAGCGGAAGACAGGATTTTACTCCAAGACAGATCGGAAGTTACAGGAGGATTCTGAACCCAGGAGTGAGTGACATATACTTTAAAAAATCACTCTAGCATCTGTGGAGAAAAAAAAAAAAAAGACCATACAGATAGAGTATTAAGCAGCTAATAAATGAAAGAGATGAATCTCTAAGTTCCTGTCGAAAGGAACAAAATAACAAAATAAGTTAAAAGGCTAAGATGCAAAACAATATATGCAGAATACGAACCTCATTGTGGAAAAAAAGTGTGTAGACACACACACACATGCAGGCACACACCAGTGCCATATTTTAGATTTCACAAATTTACAGCTGAAGAAGTAAATTCACACACCCAAGTTGTTCTCAACATACTTTAAAAAGCCTTCCAACTAATAAATTGAGCATTAATTTTAAATTTAACTTCATTGAAATTAAATTGTAATGAAATTTAAGTGAAGTTAAAAATTCAGAAACGTAGTCACATTTCAAACGCTCTATGGCCACATGTGGCTGGTGTCTACTTTATTGGACAAACTAGATCTAAACAACTGCAGAAAATAAACAGGAAAGTTGAAACCCGTCTTCTTTGGGGCTTAGGAATGAGGGTGGGGGAGGGGTCTTCTACATCTCACAAGATGCCTTCTGGAATATGTTTTCCATATAATAAACACAGTTTTTTCACTTTAAAAACTATTAATTACAGACAGGTTGTGTGGTCTGAAACCTGTACAACTTTTACAGTTCTTTCAAAGAAGTATATAAAATTATGAATACAAAATTATAACAAAGTGAAAATGTATTGAGAATAAAAGGTATCAAAATATACAAATGTTTAACACTTCAAAATACACAAGCATCTCAAAATCCAGAAAAACACCACCTTATGCTGCTTATTTAATCATCTAGCAAACCTCTATGGTACTTTTTTCATAAAATTTTTGACTGCACATTTTAACAATGACAATTTTGTAACATAATTTCCCATATATAAAACTGAAGAATAATTTGATGTTTCTTCTAATTATGATATAGGAACATATAAAATAGAAACACATGATACAGAAACATATAGAAATCTATGTTGAGGAAAGCTTTTTTTAACGTCACAACTCACATCAGATTAATCTTTAAGGTTAATGTAAAATTTGGGAAAATTTCCATAGTTTCTTTCATATCTGAGCTACAAAATTTCAGTTTCTTATGTAGTGACTAATCCCAAATATTTTTTTCAATTATTGATTTTATACAGAAAGAGGAAGGAAGAGGGAGGGAAGGAGGGAGGGAGAGGGAGAGGGAGAGGGAGAGGGAGAGGGAGAGGGAGAGGGAGAGGGAGAAATAATGATGTGTTGTTCCACTTATTGAGTCATTTGTTGGTTGATTCTTGTATGTGCCCTAACCAGGGATCAAACCTGCAACCTTGGCATAGCGAGATGATGCTCTAACCAACTGAACCACCAGGCCAGGGCATCCCAAATATTATTTGAATTAAAGACACTCATTAACTGTAAAGTTCTTATAGTCACATCTTTATGAAGTTTTATGTTGCCTTTCTTCATATTAGTATTTTAAAAACATAACTATTTTCTCAATGTATTAATATGGTTCATTCCTCTTCCTTACCTAGATTTGCAAACAATCCATTGAACCTATTATTGCTTCAATTAGAAATTTACTTCTTCTTTTCAAATGAATTACTGCTTTGGGGATAATCTGAATTTTTTTTATAATATGCTTTTGGTCATCAGAATAATTTCTATTTATTTCATCATTCATCTTTATTGCTTTAGCTTTATGTTATATTATCTGAAATTTCTTATTTCTTTAATAAACACAGGCAAATATAAAGAAAAAAAGTAATCCTTCATGTACATCTAAATTAGGAATCTGTAATTTCTGCTGCCTTACCGAAAAGTTCTCCAAACAACTTTCAAACTGCAGTTAAAGTTGTGTATTCCCAGATCTGAAAAACGCCTGTGATCACTCAGAAGCAACCCTACCGGTGAGGACATGTGATGGAAAGGGGATCAGGATAGAAAGAAAATGATAGTCTCAACCAATTGTGGTTGGAATATCTTAAAATTCTTCAATTTTGCAAAACCGTGTGGCCATCTGAACACAGAGCTAGAGATCTTCCCAGGGCCATGGAGGGGCCTGTGTCAAGGCAGGGTCCTGAAACCTAAATCCCAGTAAATTAGCTCCCAGTAAACTTACCTCTGGTTACAGGTAAACAGAGGAGTTAGAAGACCCAGCTTAAGCCCAAGGTCCTTAGCCCGCCCCCAAGGAGCTGGGTGTGTCTCCCCACCTGTCCTTCCACCCTCACACAGAATATTCCATTTCAGGCTGCAGGATATTCTAGGAAATCTTATTGCAGACTCTAACCTAATTCCCCACACTGCGTAAGTAGAGTTGCAAATTTAAATCTTAATCCCAAATTTCTAAGTCTTTTTCAGAAACTTCTTCAATTTCGGTTTTACCAATCCACTGTTTGAGTGATAAGTCCAGCTTTTCTCGCTTTCTAAAACTCTGGAAACATCAACCCTATTTTAACATAACTCTAAAAGCCTCATCTGCCGTACAAATGCATAGAAAATCTCTCTCACAAAGCCATGGTCCGTGTTAACGGGGGCGGGAAACAGTCGTCATGGCCCACTACCCCATTAATGGATGTACTGGACTGGAAGTGCGAGCAGGAAACAGTGATGATGGCATTACATGCACACTGCTCAGCTACCTACACTAAGGGAAGCCTGCACAGCCTCACACAGGTCTATAAAGCAGGAGTCTCAACTGGCTTTTAACAAAATTAAAGCTGTTTTCAGGTCCTCTTTACAATTCATCTTTTACTTTTAACATTGAAAATTCCAAGGTTTTACTGGGGTCATTACTTCCTACCAAAGTCGGGGGGTAGGCAAGAGTAGATTTACAATTGTGAGTAAAGAAACACAGTTTATTCTTGTATTTTTATCGATAGACGGTGTTATTTGTTACGAACTGTAAACTTATTTTTGCCCAACTTTGTATTTTATTGACGCTATTTATTATCTCCATTTACACTCTCACACGTATCAGGCCAGCAACAGGTTTCAGACAAGTATTGTCTTCCTCAAATTCTGTTAAATCTGAAAAATATAGACAGGTAAGAGTGTAAATTCTGGAGCCAAACTGACTGGGTTCAAATCCCAGCTCAGCCACTGTGATTTTGGGCAAGTCATTATAACCTCTCTGTGCCTCTGTTATCTTATCTGTAAAATGGAAATAAAATAATATCTACCTCACAGGGAATGCTGTGCAAACTAAAAGCATTCATATTCATAACTACTAAGCAACACCTGACACACACTAGGGCTATATTCATGTTCATTAAATATGAGAAACATATGTATCCATACATAGCTTTAGGCACATATTTAATTTCTTGGAACCTCACTTTCCATCTTGGGACAAATGGGTATAATACTATCTGAATTTCTTAAGGTATTTGTTAAAGTTATATAAAACATACATAAAGCGCTATTATGTAGTCTATCATCTAAAAGATGCTCCTTAAATAGTCATTGTTATTATAGCTGCCATTGACCACTATCCTTTCATTCTGTTAATATTCCTCTCTTGCTATTACACTATATGTATATTAAGGGTCATTGCCCCTCACCATTCTAGCAGTATAATTAAGAAAATCTATCTTCCCTATTCACTGTTGTTAAGACTGTCAAACATAATCAATGTCTGACCTTGTCCTGGACTAAGATTGAATAACATTGGTGAAAGAGATCCTTCATGGGTACTTATGAATGCAAATGTGACACACAAGGTCCTTTCAGTAGTACTTCACGTTAGGAGTTTTTACAGAATTTTGATAAACTATCACAGAAAAGAATAATTATATCTTAGATGCTTTCTGCATAATAGTTTCAGAGTATATCACCTTTTATGAGAACGTCCAGAAATCCTAAGATATACTACTTTATGGATCACATTTCAACATATCTGCATATTAGATCACAGCAAACATCAATGCCCAGTTTCATTCTAGAAAAATATGAGACTAAGGATTTATGACTTGACCTCCTAAACATACCAAGAAGGGAATTCACATAATTTCTCACTATTTCTGGAGGAAGCTCTTGCCACCAGTACTGCAAATGCTATAAAATTAAATATCAGAGGCTCAAATTGCTAAATATTCTATAAGCAAGGAAAACTATGCTTGCCCACTCCCATTCCTGGAAAATGCATTAACTGGTGTCCCTCACATATTTTCCCTTGGATTAGGTAGAAAGAGTTCAAGCCCCTAGGAGACATAGCTTTAAGTTGGAATATTGGCTGTCCGAGAGAACTGCCCTGCTGCAGAGTAATTAAACCATCTCGTATCCTCCCTTATGTGGGATTATAAAAGCACAGAAAGAGTCCTTCAAGGAAAGAATGTCAAAACTCTTTAAATTAATTAGCACATTAAATCTCACTGAGTTTATGGTGGAACTGTCAGGCATTCATTTTAACTGTAAAAGAAAAAAAAGAGTAACTGATAACTTGAATTTGCCTTGGAATCCTACATAATTTTTCTTCAAATCGACTGTAAAATATCGATTCCCAGTATGGAAAGGCTACAGGCTAGAACTTTTAAAAGCTCTAGCAAGGGAAACTTTTGAAAAAAAGAGAAAACAACAAATAGCAAATATAGAAACAATGCAATCATATTGCCCTAAGTGAGGAGGAGCCAGGGTAAAGGGAAATCCTGTGTGATGGGATGTCTCTAGCACCGTGATAAAAATGAATACAAAAAGGGATTTTAGTGCCAGGCCAGTGTGGCTCAGCGGCTGAACATCGACCTATAAACCAGGAGGTCACAGTTTGATTCCAGGCAGGGCACATGCCCAGATGGCACGCTTGATCCTCCGTGGGGGGTTTGCAGGAGGCAGCCAATCACTGATTCTCTCTCATCATTGATGTTTCTATCTCTCCCTCTTCCTTCCTCTCTGAAATAAATACAATTTTTTAAAAAGGGGTCTTAGGAGACTGAGGAATTTGGTGGTCCTAGACTTTCTGATGCTCATACCTGGTTCCAGCCTGGTAGAGCGAAATCCTGAGGTATTACTGTGACAAATATATTCTTTTCCCGAAGTTTTTGCTTCTAAAAATAACGAAATAAATGTCGATCCCACATTAAAATGTACTACTAGTCTCAAAAGAGCAACATGATATATAGTATTTAAACAGGGATGAAAAGGTAATAGATATTTCATAAAATTTGGTAAATGGATAAATCAGCATTATGAGTATATACTATAGTATTAATATGTCACCACAGCACAACGTTGATTATTTTGCTCTACATGTAAATCCAAAGCAAAAATCACTCTCCTTCCTTCAAAAAGATACAGCAGCTCTAATACTCCAAGTGATTTCATTTATATTCCAATTCTGGGACTGGTCATCTGGTCCTGTAGGAGCAACTATTTCAAAATGTCATTGTTAGTTTCATAATATTTCCATTAATCTTTATTCTATAAACTAGGGGCCCAGTGCATGAATTTGTGCACCTTGAAAGGAACTGTGGGCCCTGAGACTTCAGTGGGCACAGGGGCGGGTCTCAGCCCATCCTCTGTGTTCCCGCTTGGCCCACTCCTGCTGTACCCCCAGTCTCTTGTCTGCAGGCAGCCCCACTCCTGCTGCCACTGCTTCTGGACTGGCACCAGCAGCAGGTGCAAGTGGGGCCAGCGATGCCAGCAGCGGGTGTGAGTGCCAGGAGGGACCACAGTACGCGGGAGCTAAGAATTTTCAGTAACCACCAGAGGCTGACCCTGATGACAGTGACTGGCATCCTGCCTTGGTCCCGGGCCTCCACTCATCTGCTCCACCAACCTGCCATGGCCAACTCCGGCCATGTTCTGAGTACGCCCCCTGGTGGTCAGTGCACGTCATAGCGACCAGTTGTTCAGTGTCATTGTGCCACCGTTCAGTCTATTTGCATATTAAGGTTTTATAAATATAGATAAGTACTGGATTTATACTATGTTCTAAGCCATGGAATAGAATTTGGTTTAAGGAATTTTTGTATCATTTAACTTTATTACCTACATAAATGCATAAGTTAAATTTTTAATTTAGTATATAAACTAAAACAATGCATACAATAAAACATGCAATGCTTTATTAGATGATTATATCTTGTTTTCCTATTTTTTGGCCCAGAAACAGCATATTCATTAATAATTTAAGGTTGAGATTTAATTTCTATACTTTCCTCCCAAAACACAGGCAAACTTTCCTGTTCCTTTAAGGAAAAGTATACATTAAACTGAAAATAATAAAGGCCAAGTTTTCCATTATATAGAAAAACAGGGCAACTCAGCAAGCAGCAATGACAATTTCCCATTTCCTGAAACCCTGACCTGGTGGGCTCAGTGCTGGAGATGAAAGGACCAAAAACCTCCATCTCTGCTGTGTTCAGTCATTACCCTGGCAGCCATTCTGGCAGTTTCAATTGGTTAAAGGGCTTATTATTTCTTGGCAAAAACATATTCTGTAATTGCTAAGAATCACAATAACCTGAAGCTTTCTGAGTGTCACTGTAGAGCAGCGGAAAGAAAACCTTCCTCCACTTTACTAGCCTGTGACCTTTACCAAGTCACTGGGTACCTTGCAGCCTCATTTTCCTTACCCCCAAGCCAGGATAAAAGCATTTGACCGGCCTTGTTCTAGGGACTTCTGAAAGGATCAAATAATACAGCAAGCACGAAATGTCTATGAGGCAGAAAGTGTTCAACGGGGCGGTATTAATGTTAGCAGCAACAAGTACTAGTGCTAATTAATGAAATAAAATGCATTTAACTATAATTGGGCCTTCTAGGACTCCCTAGTTTTAAGAATTATAAAAGAAAAAGGGTGAGTGACCTTTCCAGAAAGTAACTTAACTCCAAAAAAAAAAAAAAAATACCACTACTTCTGAGCAAAACAAGGCTAGAGCTGTCCCCTGCCCTAGAACAGTCAACAAACCATGACATCATAGCATCTTTTCTCATCTTGGCAACTCCAAAACACTAGGATTTATCAACCCCTCCCAACTCTGTTGTTTAGGAAGAGAGTCTAATAAAGGTATCTCATTACTATTTCTCACCTTGCCCTCGAAGCCTACTTTGCTTAACAATCAACATCGTTTCTAATTAGATATATGAAGTACCTAACATAAACAAGGCAGTAACGTTCAGTAACCACTAACACATGTGGGTCTGTGCACAGACACACACTCTCTACTTTTTTAAGGGAACATAAATATATTTTTAAATATATTTTTGATTTCAGAAAGAAAGGGAGAGGGAGAGATGGAACCAACCATGAAGAAAGAGAATCATGGATCAGCTGCCTCCTGCATGTCCCCTACTGGGGATCAAGCCCGAAACCTGGGCATTTACCCTTGACCGGAATGGAACCTGTGACCCCTTAGTCCACAGGCTGGTGCTCCATCCATTGAGAAAAACCCACTAGGGCAGAATAGAAATATTTTTTTAAATTCTTTTAAATCTATAGGACCTTAATACCAGAAGACAGCAATAAAAAGGAGGGGTTCTTTGTGTAAATTGCAGCAAAATAATGAGACATTTCCAAGTTGGTGTTTGAAGTTCTTTAAACAAGGTGGCCTTTTCAGTGAGCTGAGATAAAGGCTTAAAACATTTTAGGGACACAGCATTTGCTTGGCACCCTGCCACTCTCTACACCAGATAATTTCGGTGGCTGCTGTTTGTCTCATATGTTTTTTATTCTCCCTCTAGGGAAGTCAAAGCCTTTTCACTTGCAGGCAAATTTTACTGCAGCTCTGGTAACTACTTTACAAGGTGATAAGCATTCACAAGAGGCTTTCATTAGGTCAGTAGCTAGAGCAAAAGCTGTGTGCACATATTTAGACAACATGTGTGAAATGGAAAACTTTAAACATAGGAGAGTTCCAAGTCAGCCTACTAAAACGGCATATCCCATGAAAAATATGGAGCTAGAAGGAAGGAACATGCTAAGTAGCCTAAAATACAAGTGAATTTGTGTGTTTTCTTTGCCATCAACTCAACGTAAGAGCTTATTTAATGACCTATGTCAACTCCTGCCTCTGCTAACCCACTGCTATCTGATTTTCCCAGAGTATGTTTCCCTCCATCACTTTTCCAAAAGATTTTGTGAAGTTGGAACAGAAACCCTTGATTTTTCCTTTTTCTTCCATTCAGTTCCATGAGTAATACACCAAAGTAAGTGGTCTAAACTCTATGGTACAAGCAAGCATTCAATTATGGGACTATGAGTTAATACACAATTAAGGTGTCTTAACTAATTCCAGTAAGAAAAGACCATCAGTTATCAGAAAGGCACCAGTCATGAAGTACCTTAAGGTAGGCATTAAATTCCATGTAAGACTTCGGTAAATGAAGAAAAACAGCCTGGGAAATGAAAAAAAAATAATAATGACCCAACATGAGAAGTTTCTGGGGCCCAGAGAGACTGAGCAGAGAGCTCTGTTGAGGGACAGTGGAAAATGTAGGGCATGAGATCATTTGTTGGAAATCACTACATTATACTACACTAGATTTTATATACTATGAAGTAAAACATTGTGATATTCTAGTCTCCAACTGCTTGCAAGTTTAAATCGTAAATCTAACAAAATTAAATCTCCTCAGTTTGTAAAGAAGCATTGCTTTTCCTAACAATACAGGTCGTTCTGAGCATCCACCGATTTTAAGCTTACTGAGAATAAGTTCCATGTTATAACCCCACAAGTTAGTTCAGTATTTAGCACATTAGCAAGCACCAAAATAATTGCTTCCTGAATGCTACAGCACAGTGGGCAGTCTTAGGAAATGGACTTGGTAGGCACAGGGAAGTGGAAATATAATCTTCCTCAGTGTGTCACTGATATGCAAATCCCATAAAGAGTTCAGAGTTTCCCCAAATGAAGTCACACATAATTAGAGTGAAGAAATAAAAGAATCTCTAAAAGAAAGCTTAATGAAAGACAATCTACAGAATGTGAGAACATATTTGTGAATCCTATTTGGTAAGAGACTTGTATCCAGAATACACAAAAGAGTTCTTCCAACTGAATAATAAAATGACAAATACCCAATTTAAGAATGAGCAAAGATTCTGAATAGACATTTATCCACTGAAAGTATACAAGAGGCCATAAACATATGAAAAGATGCCCAATATTATTAGCCACCAAGTAAATGCAAATCAAAACCACCATAGATACCACTTCATACCCACTAAGATGACTACAATGCAAAAGACAGTAACAGTTAGTATTGGCCAGATGTGGAGACATTGGAAACTCCACACACTACTAGCAGGATTGCAAAACGAGCCAGGCCCTTTGCAAACCAGTCTGACAATTCCTCTAATGGTTAGACATGACGTTACCAGCTATTCCATTCCTGGAAATGAAAACATGTCTACACAAAAGTCTGAATGCAAATGATCATAGCATCATTATTCGTAATAGCCACAATGTGGAAACAACTCCAATGTCCATCAACTGAAGAACAGATAAATAAAACAATAGAATATTAGTCTATCTAATAAAAGAGCAATATGCAAATTGACCATCACAAGATGGCTGTCCCCATGTGGTCAAAGATGGCCACCATAAGATGGCCAGCAAGGGAGGGCAATTGGGAGGGACCCAGGCCTGCAGGAGAGGACAGTTGGGGATGACCAGGCTGGCAGAGAAGGGCAGTTGGGGGGACCCAGGCTGGCAGAGGAGGACAGTTGGGGGGGACCCAGGCCTGCAAGGGAGGGCTGTTGTGGGGGACCATCCTGGCAGGGGGAGAGCAGTTTGGGGCAATCAGGCTGGCACAGGAGCAGTTAGGGCTGGCAGGGGAGTGGTTAGGGACAATTGGCAGGCGAGTGGTTGGGAGCCAGCAGTCCTGGATTGTGAAAGGGATGTCCCAGATTGGAAAGGGTGCAGATTGGGCTGAGGGACACCACCCCTACCCCCCCACTCCCACTCCGTGCACGAATTTTATGCACCAGGCCTCTAGTACAGCAATAAAAAAGAATAGGAGTAATGATACACGTTCCAACATGGCTAGAGCTTAAAAACATAAAAGTAAAAAAAGCCGATCACAAAGATCACATATTGCATGATTTCATTCATATGACGTATTCAGAACAGGCAAATCCAGAGAGACAGAAAGCTGGGAAAAACAGAAAGTGATTGCTAAAGGTACAGTTTCTTTCTGAGGTGATGACAATGTTCTAGCATTGACTGAGGTAATGGCTGTATTTGCATGGTATGTGAATTATATCTCAATAAAATTTTTATTTTAAAAACAATTTCTGTTCATCTGTTCGGGGGGATTAAAAAGTTTTGGAAATAGAGAATGGTCATGATTTCACATCATTGTCAATATAATTAGTACCACTAAATTGTACAATTTAAAATGCTTAAAATGGAAATTTTTATGTTATATGTATTTTAATAAAAAATTTAAAAACTAATGCAGAATGGAAAAAATATAAATCTACATTTCCCACTTTTAATTAGTAAATTCTTTCTCCAATGCATTAACTTTATCCAAAATAGGAAAATCCCACATCTAAAAGACTGTAAAAGCCCATACATATATAGGGGAAAAGCATTAATATGATTTTGGAAAGTTTATTGAAATAAATTAACCAGAATAACATAAAAAACCTGTAAAGGATAGTAAAATCAAATGCTATTGAACATTCTGTTTTCAATTTTATAAATTATAAACTTCATGATGTGGTTCTTTAACCTACTTTAACACTACTTTTGACAGAAGATGTTTGTTAACTGCTTTGCTATTTCCTGTTGTGAGGAAATTAATTGACTGTTACAATTCAGGTTTTAAAAAATAGCATTTCTACTCTCCTTTGCTAATTATGCTGGGCCTGGATTTTGCGTAACATTTCACACTACATTTATTCTCCTACTTTGATTTTAGAGTAACTTATTTGTAAGAATGTGCATTTGTGTACATTTCATTTTGAGTCACTGGACCAAATCTGATTGTGTTACTTCTAAACTAATTCTGGACAAATACTTAAACCTGAAGTGCACGTTGATGTAAATAAACTAAAAGTAAGATATTTAAATATACAGTATCTCTTTCAGGTTCTAACATGAATGTAAAGACATACATATATATACAGACCAAGCTAAAACATCCTAGTACAGGTAATGTAAAACCTATGTACTTTATTACAAATACTTTTTGAAAGTCTTCTAGAGAATTATTACTTTAACGATTGAATTTTAATGTATAGCACCTTGATGATTTGAAAGCAAGTCTATTATCACAGAAAGAGGAGTAAATATTCCACCACAGTGCTATCCTATATAATAAAAGCCTAATATGCGAAGTGTCTGACCATCCATATACTGTTCAATCAGTCGCTATGATATACACTGACCACCAGGGGGGCTGATGCTCTGACCTGTACGTTAGCTTGCTGCTAGGATCTGACCGATTGGGACTGGACAAGAAAGGCCAGACACGCCTTGGACTAATCCATGCACCAGGCGGGGTTTGGCCCGATCCCTGCAGGCCAGGCTGAGGGACCCCACCCGGGGCCTCTAGTTTTATATAAAATAAAGCATTATCATCAGAAGCCGGAAAAATTTACATGTCAAACAATGATAACTTTCTCATCAATCAAGTGTCTTTTAGATAAACGAATACAGAATTTCAAATCTGTGATTATTCATATTTATTTCCTTTTCAACTGACAATCTTAGGAATCACTTTACCTGAAAATTTGGGTTCTAAGTGTTAGGCTCATTAATTAATAGAGCTAATCATTCTAAGAAGGTGTGACTTGGAAAAGGCATCTTGGGAAACTGAGCAACAGATAATGACATAAAATATGCCTTAATGAAATATAAACAACATCATGTATGATGAAATCTCAGTTTCAGTGATAACAAAGAAATGTAATCTTTTTTTTTTTAAGGTGAACATTAGATGCAAGGACGAGGAGACACCAGAAACTATATTTTTTATAAAATTTTAAAAAGCAGTATTATTTATTAAGTGCACCGTTTGTAAAAGATATTTTCTCAAGCATTTCACATACTTAATTTCATTTACTGTTCACACAAAAATTTGTGAAGTTATGAGTATGCATTTCATACACCAGAAGATTTGAAGGTGAAGAGATTCTGTAGTCTGTGCAAATGTGCTGAAGTATTAGACCTGGGATTGAATCCAAACCCATGCTCTTTCCGTTATACTATTCTCCCAATAGCATTTAATCTATCATCCAATCCCCAAATATATCCTAAAGGTGTCCACTTCTCTCAACTTCTACTGTCACTACCCTAATCCAAGTAAGCGCCATCTCTCACTTGGACTCTTTATTATTGTTTGAGACCACTTCCTATCCATTCTCCTCTCCAACCAGTGAGGTCTCTAAATGAAAACAAAGAACAGATACTATGTCTATAATGCTGCTGCTTAAAGATATGTCAATAATTTCCCCCTTGTACTTTAGGACAAAATTTAAACTAGCAAGTCTCATATGTTTCTGACTTGTTTGTTCTTCTCCATCTTCAGTCTTCATCCCACATTCTTTGGGGCCCCCCACTTACCCCCCCCCCCGTACCTGTACAGTAGTACTGCTCTTCTTTCACTTTTTCCTGTAAGCCAACATCCGTACTGCGTTTGCACATGCTGGTTCCTCTACGTGTAGCGTTTTCCTCCATTTATGCCTAGCGAACTCGGATTGATCCTTCAAGTTTTGGTTCAAATACCATTTGCTTGAAGAAGCCTCCCTAAACTCCCCTCCCCCATTTAAATTGGTTTCCTCTTGTAAATGCTCTCATATCACTCATGACAATTTGTAAGTAAATAAATATATATGTATATATGTATGTATGTGTTAAATGTCTGGCTCCTACACTAGATTGTAAAATTCATGAAGACCAGGACCATGTCCCTGGTCAACACTTTGCATAGCATGGATACTTTATATATTATTTGCTGAATTAATTATTTAAAGAAAAGGCCCCTTCTCCAGCAACACCCCATTCCCAAACCCTGAAAAAAAAACACAGCTTAACTGTTTCTTTTTTTACATTTCCAGATATGAAAGCATATGTTTAAAAGGGAAAGAGTTCGCACATGAACATATTTTAGTATGTCGTCCTAGCACAAGTTTGAACATTTGAATTAAATCTAATAAAAATAGTTTTAGAAAGATAACTATAGAAGTACAACATAGACAATTAAAATATAGTAAAAACTGTTGAAAATTTGACTACAAAAAGTAAATGTTACACAGAAAGGGGCCATTACCACGTAAACCTTCAACATATCAATGACTATTTGCTGAGCATCTGTTACGTACCAGCGGCTCTGCTACGCGATGGAGGTGGCTCACGTCAGTCATGGCTTAACAGTAACAACTTATCACTGTGGTAAGTTAGTTTTCAGAGTCAGCTGGTAAGGAAGTTTTCATCAATAAAACCGTAATTATAAAATGGTTAATTTTATCACATCAAAAATTAAAACATTTTATTTAGGAGTAGAAAAATAACTTTCACTTGTCCTTTCACAAAGATGTCAAATTTTTAATAAGTTGATTTAATGCCTTAGTCTTAATAGTCTCTTTTCAGAGGAAAGAGCAATACAGATTTTGTTCAGTCCTTATTATATTAATTGTAGTTAACTGAAGAGTCCACAACTGTTTTTCAGCAAGCCAACGGTTTCATAACTATTCAAGTTAACATTGATTCAATAAGCATAGAGGACCTCAACTATCATTCTAACTCTGTTTTAATTCACAGCATTAAAAATGTGTTTTTTTAATTTTCAACAAAAAACTATTTTTTCTTGCACTTAAAAGTAATTCAGAGTAAGTTCAATACCTGGGAAAATTTCATTAAATACTATTATTCCCTGAAATTACTGCTTCATCGTGCAAAATAGGGGCTTTAAAACCTGAAGTTAATGTAATGTGTACTATTGCTCAGGGACTTCAAGTGGCACAGGAGACGCTGCCATGCTATTAGCTTAATTAATGTTTCCATCAAAAGAGTGGAATACAAAAAAGAAATTAGTCTTAAAAGTTAGGGTTTAATGAGGATTTACAGAAACTAAATTGCTGATTTCAATATTAGGTTAAGGAAGACTTTAAGCATATTTCTGCTCTCAAACTATCTTTAATTCTGGTAGTTACATGTCAAGACATAAAAATGGATGCTGGATAAAGTCCAAGGAAAATATGATTACAGATCTATTGATTGCTGTAGGAGGTAAACTATAAAAAGGGTTATGACTCGAGGATGGAAAGGGTAATGCAAAGAAACAAAGGCAAAAATAAACAAATGGGACTACATCAAACTTAAGAGCTTCTGCACAGCAAAAGATACCATCAACAAAATGAAAAGGGTGCCCACTGTATGGGAGAATATTTGCCAAAGATATATCTGATAAGGGGTTAATTTCCAAAATATGTAAGAAACTCACAGAACTTAACAAAAGGAAGACAAACAATCCAATTTAAAAATGGGTCTAAGACCTGAACAGACACTTCTCTAAAGAGGACATACAGATGGCCAAGAGACATATGAAAAAATCCTCAAAGTTGCTAATCATCAGAGATGCAAATTAGCCCAGTCAGTGTGGCTAAATGGTTAGGCATAGACCTGTGAACCATGAGGTCATGGTTTGATTCTCCTCAGGGCACATGCCTGGGTTGCAGGTTCAATCCCCAGTGGGGGGTATGCAGAAGGCAGTTGATCAATGATTCTCTCCCATCATTGATGTTTCTCTCTTTCCCACTCCCTTCCTCTCTGAAATCAATAGAAATATATTTTCTAAATAAATTATCACAACAATGAGGTAGCACCTCACACCTGCAAATAGCTACCATTAACAAATCCACAAATGACAAGTGCTGGCAAGGTTGTGGAGAGAAGGGAACCCTAGTACACTGCTGGTGGGAATGCAGACTGGTGCAGCCATTATGGAAAACAGTATGGAGTTTCCTAAAAAAATTAAATATGGAACTGCTATTTGACCCAGTGATCCCACTTCTAGGAATATATTCTAAGAATCCTGAAGTACCAATCAGAAAGAATATATTCACTCCTATGCACATTTTACAATAACTATGATCTGGAAACAGCACAAGTGCCCATCAGTAGATGAGGGGATAAAAAAGCTGTGGTACATTTATACCACGGAATACTATGCAGCTGTGAAAAAGAAGGATCTCTTACCCTTTGAGACAGCATGGAGACCTAGAGAGGATGATGCTAAGTGAAATAAGCCCATCAGAGAAAGACAAGTATCAGATGATCTCACTTATATGTGGAATCTAATGAACAAAATAAACTCACATACTAGATCCAGAGACATTGAAGCTTGGAACAGACTGACAAATTTCATGGAAAGGGGATGGGCATGGGAAGAGAATAACCAAGGAACTTATATGCATATATGCATAACCCATGGCAGGCAATAGTGGGGTGGGGGTTTGGGGGAGAGGGGTGGGAATGGGATAGAGGGGCCAGTGAAGGAAAAAAGGGAACATCTGTAATACTTTCAACAATAGATACTTTTTTAAAAGACAGGTTTTAAGAGCATACATTATTATGTTATGAACTATTATGCAAGGTATGTCCTTGAATTTGTTTGCCAAATTTCAAAAATCTAGAATTTCAGATTTCTATAACAAAGAAAATACCAACTTAAAATTTGAAGCAGTTCAGGACAAATATTTTAAGCTGTGGATAGAAAACATTAATCTTATGAGAATTTGTTTAAAGCTAAATTTGTAATCTTTTGAAGGAGAATTCAGGTGATTTGTGTGGATGTTATGGACTTAAAAGCAATCTTGCAAATATAGCTAGGGAATAGAGAATAACTATCCTTTTAAGGTTGTTATTATAATGCCATAGTCATGAATCCATTGAGGTAGATGCAAAACAAAGTACAAGTTTGAACCAAATAATGAAATTGTTTTTGTTTCATATTAAAATTTGCTGCTGACCAGTTTTCAAATGAAACATTTAGCCTGATCTGTCAAATTAAAATTTGACATTTTAACCAACTATGCTAATTAATTGCCTCCTTTAAAAACACATTAACTTAGGCTACGTAAGGTATACTTATGTAACAATTAAGCAACATCTGAAATATTTTATTTATTTTAAAGGCTGTAACTTGTTCAGATATCGTGCCTGAGTACTAGTGCTGAAAAGTAAAAAACGGGTTTTTTACCCTTTATCCTAAAATTTCTGCAGTTTTTTCAGAAGGCCAAACCAGAGCATTTCCTTCCCTGTTCCCTTTCTGTTTTACTTCCCATTATCTATCTCACCTGGGAACCATGAAACCAATGGCTCAGCGTTCCCTGGCTACAATCTAATTCCAAATGCAGCATGTCAAGGTAAGGGCACCTGGCAGATGTGAAAGAATGGCCAGTTCTTTTCTGTCCAAGGTGAAGACAGTGCCAGTTGTAAACATCAGCACCATCCCAGACAGGAGAAAGGCAGACAATATGAAAGCAGGAAACACACATAAAGAAATGCTTACATGTGCTGCTGTCAGGTAGTCACAGCCTCTCATTCAGAAAACAGAGCAAATTATTAGTAAAGCTAATGCAAGAAAATTTTCTAATGTGTACCATTTAGTTACTTAACCATGAGCCATAGCATATTGTGTCACAATGACAAATAAATTTCACTTACGGTCATTGCTTAATGGAAGCTTTTACACAGCCATATTACTGTGCAGTACTTTAATATTGATGCAACAACCTCGTGTCAGCTGACATGGAACAACATCCATTAAATATCACCAGGGCCTGCTTGACCAGTGGTGAGCGGTCAAACACCACCCGAGGCAGCCAATGCAAATAGAGATGACTTAAATTTTATGACTTGATGAATACAGCAATGATTTACTTTTTGGCACTAAGAGCACAGGGAGAACAAGGTTCTATTTTGTTTGTTTCATTTTCAAGTTCAGCGAGTAAGATCCCATACTGGAAAATTTTCATAAAGCATAAAATTTTTTTTCCAATGCTATGTTAAACATTTTTAAGAAACAGGATTCATTTAATGGCTAGCTACTGTCTAATATTCTACAGACCCTTTTATCAATTCAAAGTTAAGTATAATCCTCTGTATCACAATGACCAGGGAAGCAGCATTCAGGGAGGAAAGCCTAGAGTCCCCAAATGAGTTCTGTAAGCCAAATCCCTAGATATATGTTTGGAGCAGGCAAAAGAGAGGCAAAGACGAGGAAACAGACTTCATTTCAGAAAAATAAAACATTCAGGATTCGTTAAAAAGAAGCAAATGTACCAACCTTGTATTATGTTGTTTCTACATTTTATCTTAAAATTTGGCTAATAGAAAAGTATGCTACCTGCCCACATTCCATACTCTCTTAAGTTACTATAAATACAAAGACAATATACCAAGCTTCAAGGAGACTAAAGTAGCAAATACTTATAGCTAACCAAAGCAAAAACAGTCGTTTTCCGGTAGACAAAAATATAGGTACAATTAAAACTGTATAAATCTCAATGTATTAAAAGAATAGTATAGACCTACTGGTGTGTCACAAAAATAAATAAATAAAACTGCCACAAATGAAATGAATCAAGTAATACTGATATTTCCTACGGAATCTGTTTTGCCTACATTGTGGTAGTAGTTGTTTTCTCTAGGCTTTGGGTCCCTCAGCATAACTAAACACTATTTGCTCTGGAGATTAAATAATGAATAAAACAAAACTAAACCCAATTTAAGAGCTGGTGTGTGGCGGGGAGGGAGGGGGGTGGTGGAAAGAGACTCCAGCTTTCTGCTGGGGAGAAAGAGAAATTGCCATTGAGAGAGTGCCCATCCTATGCCCAGCACTGGGCTGCATATTGTTATCAGAGCAGCAGCCCTACTAAGACCACATCATCCTTCTTCCACATCATCCTGAGGAAAACTGAAGCCCAGAGAGGTTAATTAAGGCACCAAAGTCCCAGCTGACAAGTAGCAGCGCTGAGATTCAGATCAGATTCTGACTTACTGAGACAGTGGCGCTGTCCCCTGCATTAAGGTCTCCGGTTTTGCTCCGTGGATAGAGCTTCCACCTGCAAACTGATGGGTGCCAGGTTTGATTCGGTCAAGGGCACCTACCTTGGTTGCATGCTCCTCCCAGGCCCGAGGCCAGATGTGCATGCAGGAGGCAACCAATCAATGTGTTTCTCTTACATTGATATTTTTCTGTCTTTCCCTTTCTCTTCCACTCTCTCTAAAATCAATGGGAAAATATTCTTGGGTGAGGATTTAAAAAAAAATAAGCATGCAGTAAGTAAATATATAATTATAAGCTCAGCTCCTTTCTCTCCAAAAAACTACAGGAATCTCAAAATGTAACTTCAAAGAACCTGGTGGGCAGGGGTATGGCCCAACCCAAGCAAGGAAGGCCCTCAGGAAGCGAGGCAGGTCCTGTGGCTGGAGAAGCAGTGGGGTTCCTGGGGAAACCAGGCCTGGTTGCCTCTGACCACCTCGGTTTGTTGCCTACCATGGGGGAATGGAAACTGACCAGCTCTGTGGGCGGCCACTGGCAGCCTGGCTCCAGCCCTCCTGGAAGCATTGGTAGAGAATGACATCTGCCTTCTGACTTGTGGAAAAGCTCTGTAGACACAGTGACTCCCATCTCAACACACTGAGAAATGAGTGTGTTGCTTCGTATTTGGCCCTGTCACTCAATATGAAGACATTAACAAAGGATCTTAGGATTCTAAGGGACAGAGCTCTTACAGATGATGTGAACTGTCCACTGGGAAGCTATTTAACTTTATTAACCAATGTCATGCCAATGAATAGTCAGTAAATTTTTTAAAAAAAGAAAGAATAAGGTATTTAGAAGAAACATTTTTAGGGACTCCAACAGATTTTTTAAAAATGCATGTTCTGTGAAAGAAAGACAATCAGGGCTATCATGCACATCAGAAGGCCTGCATCAATAAAAGGATTTGAAAAGCACAATGTAATAAAGTGAATAAAAACTGAGTCTTTGAAAGGACTGCGTGAACAAATGCCATCTATATACTCAGAACTCCTTCATCTAAGGGCAGAGGTAGAAACTCAACACTGGACCTTCATTACTTAGGAGGTGGAAAAATGGAGCTGGGACCTAAAGATCCGTGATTTAGCACAAGAGGTGGAATTCAAGAGGAAGAAATGTAGCGACCTCAAAACTGAGATGCAAAAGTCCAAAGGGTTCAGTCTCAGGAAGAGGATCTGACCAGCAGACATCTCCAAAGACCAAGCGTTTCAAGTCATAATATGCAACATCCATGTTGGGGACTAAGGAGAGAAGTGACTGATTTGTATTGGACTTAGGTGCAGCCTGATAGAGTCCTCAGCGCACTGAAAATCCCAACTGCAATCCGGAAAGCCTTGTCCCAAGACAATGTGTTCAAGTCACTGGGAAGAACATAAAAATCCATTTGATGCATTTTACTGCAATGTTCAAAAGATAACTCTCTCTCACCAAATGCCAAAGTTCTTTGTACTAAGTACTGAAGCTTCCCTTTTACCAGGAGATATACAATTTTATCAGAGAAAGCAATTCTCTAATCGTGGCTAGATAATGAAAGATTCATTCCTAATGATAGCACAATCTTTCAGGACTACAACTATGATAGCAAAAATCCTCTGGGAGATAATTCATGGGTGTTCTAAAGTCCTCCTAAAATGAGTAAGGCAGCCTTTGAGGAAACTAAGGATAAAACTTTTCAATCAACATAATCAAGATTATCTATATAGGAATTAATATCTGGAGATGAGACAAGGATGTGGGATCCCCAATGGTTCTCCAAGAAATGTGTAAAATAAACTAAAAGTGAACTTGGAGTACAAGGTTTCAGAAGTCTATAGTGTGTGTGTGTGTGTGTGTGTGTATACTGTATAGTTTTATATAATATATATATATATATATATATATATATATATATATATAGTTTTCTACAATAAAAGCATAATATGCTAATTAGACTAGACAGCTGAATAACCTTCCAGACATCCTTCTGGAAGACCTTCCGGATGAAGATGGGGCTGCGAGGGCCGAGGTAAGCCGCCGTGGCTACACCATTGCTTTTATGAAATTAAAGTATTCCATGATAGAAAATACTACAATAACACCACCCTTTTCACGTATATTTATTAAGTGCAATTTTAGGAATATACGTAAAACACTTCATAATATTATCTTTACTACACAAAACAATTCAAAATGAATTAAAATGCTTTTTGATATTAGCCTTAGGCCTTACATATTTCCTGAACAATGGGAGATTGCAAAGCATTTTTAGTTAATGCATTTGGGATTCAAAACTCTGCTTTTGAAATGAAAAAAATTAAATTAGTTGGCATTTCATTTGACTTCAAATACCATAAGGTGGTAACACAAATTAATGGAAATGATAGATTACTAATTCATTATAAGAGGGAGAATGGAAAATGGGCAAGATCATGGAAGTCTTTAAGGCTACACATTTGGTTTTAGCATGGTGGGATAAAGGGCTTCAATGTAACCACATTCCTCACAATCTTGAGCATTTATGATAAAACCTCAAATTGTAGTAATAATTCTAATTTACTTAGGTGAAAGCTGAATAAGGAGAGAGATTTAACTCTGGTAGGTAAACGCACCAAAATATAGCTTAATTAAGTAGAGAAGATACTTTCAAAAGCATAAGCTTTCTACAGTCATGAACTTTTAAAGGGTTATTTGGTTCAAATTAAAAGCTTTCACAATAATAAATAAAGGTTAGCTACAACCCCAAGGCACAGGAGCAAGAGAATTTCTGGGAACTGAGAAAAGATTCACATCTACATTAGAGTAAACCTACTATTTTAATTTGACCCAGCATTCTTGAAATCACACTCCAGTGGACTCAGCTCTGAGACTCCGTGAGCTAAAAGCTTACAAAACTGGGACAATTGCAGAACTAGGGACGAGATCTCAAAAGGAATGTTCTAATTTAAGCTTATATCCCTACAGTAACTTTAGAATAACTGCGATAATAATAATGTGGATCCCCCCCAAAAAAAAAATTTAAGGATAATTCTATACTTGGGAATTAAAGCATATACTGCTAATTCTTAATTATAACCAAAAAGAATGAAAATAACAATTAGGACCCTTTTTTAAAAAAGCAAGGAAATTAGAAGTCCAGGATTACTAAAAGAACCATACTCATATGTTCTTCTCTAAAGAGAGATACTCATATTATGTGTGAAAGAAAATCTATTAATTTTAGCAATAAACTAGAAGCCCAGTGTGCGAAATCATGCAGCTCCGCCCATCCACACGGCCTCAACATGTCACAGCCCCACCCACCACACCAGTCTTTGGTCATTACAGCATTAGGGCCACAGGCCTTTTATGACATAGATGGGAACTCTGTCTTAGTGTGTGGTAACTAAAGTCAAGGTAGTACCAAGCCACGAAATACAAATGGCACATGTTTAGCATAGAAAATACATAAATATAAACAACTTGCATGTTAATAATATATTGAAAGAAAGGTTCAGTGACAGAGTTGAAAACTATTGAGATATTTTAGTGGAATATGTAACTTCAATTGACATGACTGGCTAGTAGTAAAAACTGCCTGGGATTAATTCTGCACAATGTCTGGCAACAGATCAGCCTGTGTAGGAATAATTACACGTACCGCTAATGTGTTCTGCCTACCATCCATTTAATGTGACTATTAATTTCAAAACATAAGCAAGGCCTATTCTAACAAGGGGACCATGATTTCAGTTTAGGAATATGAAGCTCCTATTAGTTTGCTTTGTTTTCTACGATGGCAGCTGTCATGGCTGGATGAGAGATAGTCCCACTAAACCAATAAATAAAATTGGCAAAGGAATGCATTCATGAGACACCAAAGGGTTGGTCTTCAGTGCACACTTACAGCCTAGTGGTACCCTCAGAATCACATACCAACCACTGATGTTGTTCTGAGGATTAGCATGGCATTGGCTGATACCCAGAGATTCTGAGCTTCCTGCCAGATAAAAGACAAACACGCCAACTGGGTATGGTGTGTAACTTTCTGCTGTTTTAAAAAACAAAAAAACAATGCCAAATTATAACACTCTTTGTCCGCAAAAATGCCTGACATTTCTGGCTAAAGACCTTTCTGGTCTAATAAACAACTCCATTTCTTATGACAGAAGTTTCTTTCATTGATGGATTTATTAAATAAACAAATAGTTCATCAGTTTACAGAATGTGTTATTTCACACAATTTAATATGAAAGAACTAGCAGGTGGTACTATTAAGAACCATCAGTAGTAGCAATTGTTTCATCGATGACCAACTTGATCCATGCTTGGAACACTGCCATCTTTTATGAGGTTTTTCCATATAACACATTCAACGTTTTAGTGCCCATCTACCCAGGGTGTTTATGAAATCCTTGTGCAACTTTAAACTTGACCTATCCCACTGAACTATATTTTATGGGACTCTGTTAAAACTGCTGTGTATTCATCCAAACGACATTCTTTAAAGGAACTCGGAGCCAGGAACATGAATGCAACTTATGAAATCACTCGGCAGCAGCTGGAGAATGTTTTCAATGAGGTGGAAAATCAGACTGAAAGTTGGATCACAAAAAAATGGTGATTATGTTGAAGTCTATAAATTTAAACGGCAATGTCAAAGTCTTATTCACACTGATTTAAGTTGTTTTAATTTTTTTTCAGTCACAAATACAACAAAGATTAAGGTTTAAAGTTAACATGGAAATTTTAAAAGCACCCAAAACGGCTATGCTGTTATATACTTCTATTATAAATTTTATTATTTTTCCCATGTTAGGAGACTATTAGCAACTCATTTGAAAACATCTTACAGGGCAGTGTGGGCTTGCTCTGGGGTGGGATGGCTCAGAAGGGGGTGGGGAGGTATTAAGCAGGGAAAAAGGAGACATATGTAAAACTTCAGACAATAAATTTTAAAAAACAAATAAATAAATAAATAAATAAATAAAATAAAACATCTTACAGCATCCTATAAAGGCTTCTATATTTTAGAAGTCACTAATTCTCCAATTGACAGTCCATTTTAAAAAAATATTATTATTTATAAAGATGCATATTCATAAGTAAAGCATTTCCTAATAGGTTTTTTAAAAATATATTTTATTGATTTTTTACAGAAAGGGAGGGAGAGAGAAAGAGTTAGAAACATCAATGAGAGAAACATTGACCAGCCACCTCCTGCACACTCCCCACTGGGGATGTGCCTGCAACCAAGGTACATGCCCCTGGCCGGAATCGAACCTGGGACCCCTCAGTCTGCAGGCCGACACTCCATCCACACCGAGCCAAACCAGTCAGGGCACTAAAAGGTTCTGAAAGGAGAAAACTCAGTATGAGGTGACTAGAGACAATGTAGTATCCTGGATTCAATCCAGGGACTGGGGGGAAAAAAGGATTATTAGTGGAAAAACTGATGATTTCTTAGCTCTAACAAATCTGCCATGCTGTGTAAGATGTGCTTGAAAGATATAAAAAACACACTGTACTATTTTTATAATTTTTCTGTAAATCTAAAATTATTCCAAAATAAAAAATTTATTAATTTTTTAATTTTTTAATGTGATAAGAATATTGATAGCCTCTGTACTTTCTTCTCTACCTTTCCTCTTCTCACTGATTGTGACATTTTATTTCCTAACGCTGGCCGCAAGGTCTCCCATCACATTTCTCCCTTCAGAGCTGTTGTTTCCTTCTCTCCACCCTTGAATCTGGGAACACCCTGATGCTACTTGGATCAATGGAACATGGTGAGAATGATGCCTGTACGGGTCCTGGGTGTAGCTCTTAAATGACCTGGCAGCTTCTATTTCCTGGTTGCTGACTCCCAGCACCCACCCACCACTTTATGAGCGGTGGTAAGGAAGAGGTATTCTTTCTCACAGTTTAGCCTGAGCCAGCATCAACCGGCAGCAATGTGAGTCAACTACTCTGGACATTAAGCTCAGCCGAGCTTTGTAATGACAGCAACTCCACTAACACCTGATTACAACCACATGAAACAGCTCAACCAAGAACTGCCCAGCTAAGCCCAGTTAACCCACAGGAATAAGAGAGATAATAGCATTATTATTGGTTTATTGTGAAATGTAGTTCACTTCACAGAAAAGATAACTAGGACATCGGTTCTCAACAAAAACGAAGCTACTGCCCAGTTGTATACCTGGAAGTACTAGAAATAGAAAGTCTGGGAAATAGATCAGAAAAAAAAATTGTTTCCCTCCTCACTTTACTGTTCTGCTTACTTTTTTTCTCTCTGCAGAATTTACAGACTAAAACAGTTAAGGTCAATACCCAAATTTCAGGGGGGGCGGGGAAATGCTTAGCTGGAACTTCATGGGAGAATCAACTTTTTTATGTTTACCAAGAGTCAGACATATCAGTTCACAAATGCTCAGCCAATAAATATTTTTTAAAGGGACATGAATTACTCATTCCATTTGCTTGCAAATGATATTTTAGTGAGTCTCAATGGCTAGAGCAAGTAAGCCAAGCAGAAGCTATAAGAATTTATCTAAAAGTGACTATATAATCTAAAATAATAATAGCTAATATTTATCTTAGATATTCCTCTCAACCCTATGAGGTGGATCTTCTTACTTTCCCCACTTTACAGATAAGGAAAACGAAGCTTAGCAACATTCCCAATGTCACCAGGTCAGTGAGGGCACAAGCCAAGCTTCAAATCCAATTTGTATCCACAGTCCAAACCTTCTACTACACTTCTCCTGATAAGGGTATTTTTAGGCTAAAGGTTTCTTTCATACATTTTAATATAATAGACCATAAAAAAATTCTTCAATAGTTATCAAATTAGCATATTTCAAATTTGGTCAAATATTACATTCCAGAGAAGAGATTTATATCCTTAAGTGTTTTTTTTCCAATTAAAAGTCTCTTTTATTGAAGCAGTGCTATAACCTAAATGTTTGTGTCTCCCTAAAATTCATAGGTTAAAACCCTAACCCCCAAGGTGGTGATGGTACTTGAATGGAACCTTTGAGAGTTGATTGGGTCGTAATGATAGAGCTTTCGTGTATGGAATTAGTGTTTTTATAAAAGAGATCCTTCACCCCTTCCTCCATGTGAGGACACAGCTAGAAGGTGGCCTTGTGGGAATCAGGAAGTGGGCTCTCTCCAGACACTGAGCCAAAAGCACCTTGATCATGGACTTCCTAGCTTCCAGAACTGTGAGAAATAGATTTGTGTTGCTTATATGCCACCTGGCTTATGGTAATTCTGTTACTGCACTCAAATGGACTGGGACAGGTAGCTTATAAATAAGTAGGCAATTTAGCAAAGAATCTTTTGAGTTAATTACTATGAGTACAATATATACCTATGAGCCTTGGCATAATTAATGCTCTGAAATGTAAAATGATCCAATCCTCTTGATTCTACCCCTAAAATTACCTCTAGAAGCTGTTTTCCCCTTTTGTCTTCACTGCTACACATCTAGTCCAGGATGTCATCATTTCTTGCCTCGATCATTGCAGAAGGCTCCCATATGTCTCCATGTCTCAACGCTGTTTCCTCTTTAGACCATGCTCTGAATATACTGCTACCACAGTTCTATCCTTAAAACATATATGCGATCATTTTCTTCCACTCAAAAGAAGAACACTTTCGAGGAGAAACAAGATGGCGGCATAGGGTAGACACCGTATATGCAGCTGTGAACAACTATTTCAGAAAAACCACGAAAAGAACACACGGACACCACT